>VCJN01003490.1:0-209482 GCA_006384855.1 Tetraselmis striata | reverse complement strand
TGCCAGGGAAGTTGCGCACAGCCAACAGTACCGCGAAGATGTAGACCACAGTCAAAGCGGACTTCCCGAGTCGGCCGCGGTCCTCAACCACAAAAGGGTAGTACCGGTGAACACCCTGCACTGGGGCGGAAGACGCCCGGTCCGCTGCCAACTTAGCATGCTCCGCCTCGGTCGCCGCGATTCCCGGGATGCACCAGCGGGGGTCGTTGCTCCAAGTGGGGGTCGTGGAGGACACGCACGCGAAGTCGATCATGTAATCGCACGCTGCCCCTCCCCACCCCGCCAGCGTCAGGTCCGACGGCCGCGAGCGGTCCGTTGGGCGCAGCCCACTCGTCTCAAGGGTCAAGTCGCCGGCTCCCGAGCGGTCCCGGTCAAGCACCGCCCCCGCATCAATTGCCACAGATGCCCACAGATTCTTCAAAGCGGTATGCATGCGGTGCTTGATGTAGTTCGCTACGGGGCATATGGGTAGATGATCCACGATGAAATCCGTAGCGCTCCGGTTCGAGCCATCCGTAGAGCGAAGCCATAAGGGATCAATACCACACGTTGGGCCAGGGCAAGTGACAAGCGCGGAACCTCCGCGCGGGCAAAGGCCCAGTACCCGCGCAGCGGCGGCCGCATAAGCACCATGGGGAATCTTGCGGGCGGACTCGTGATCCGACTGGAAAAGCGATAGGGATCCCGGCCCGCACGCGCTGTACAGGCGCAGGGTATCAAGTCGCGAGGCCTCACCAGTACCAACTCAAAGAGGAGTGGCCGTAAAAGGAGATGTGGTGACGCGCAATCCTCCGCTAGTGCTCGTACCCGTACGGGTCGTAGTACCAGCTGCTGGATCCGATGCAGCGGTGGTCGTAGCATTACTGACCGTAAGTAACTCGAAGATCTCGTGGGCGTGCCCATACGCCGCGCGTGCGCGCCGCACATCTTCTTGCGGTAACGTGGTTAGGGCCCGTACAGTCTCGTACACGCGGCGCGTTTCACGCGCCCATGGCAAAGCACTCGTAGCCACGGACGACACCTCGGCGCGGACCGCCTCGTATAAGGGGCCAAGGGCGGGCCCGTACTCCCGTACCAGCTTTGGCAGGACAACCGATTGCGCGGAATAAAACGCCGCAGGGGCCTCGGACTGCAGCAAGGCCAGATTCAGACCGCCAAAATCCGCGGGCATACTCATCTGAACGATTGCAGCCTCCATGCGCGGTGTAGACTGGTCGCAAGCGTCCAGGCCAAGCAGCGAAAACGCAGCCGAAATGTTGGCGGCGTCCACGGCCTCCAAGAAAGGGTCCAGCTCCGACGGCGGCATCATGCGGCTGAGGAAGCCAGTCTGCCGCACCGCGCATACGACCAGCAACCGCATGGCCCCATGGTGGCAGCCGTATCCCGACGTGCCAAAGGAGGCGATGCGCTCCAACAGTTTGGCGTGGGCCTCCCGGCGCCGCCCCAACGCGCCGGTCATCCACTCGGGGTAATGGCTAATAGGAGCACCCAGGTACACGGCGCCATCCTGGACAGGATCATCGGCCGGGGTCCGAAATCCTCCCGGGGCCAACTTCTCCCGTACTGTCCGCAACTCGGACTCGCTGTCGCCGGGGTGACGAACGTACCGCGTCTTACTGTCCTGTACCACCAGTCCGACTTTGGAAAGCTCCGTGCAGTACTCGTCGAAAACGCGCGGAACGTGGGCCGCGGCAGTGGCCGCGCCACAATCATCCGCAAAACTCTGGCAAAAAGTATCAGCGGCGGTACGAGCCACAACCGCTTGCACTGGGCCCGCGATAGCGAGGCAGAAGTATAGCGGGGCCAGGACATCACCCTGGCGTACACCCGTACGAGACTGTAGGGTGGCGCGCAAAGTACCGGGATCATCCGTCGCGTAGTAGTACAGGTCGCTAGGGCGATCGTACAACATCTGGAAAAAAGGGATCAGGCCATGTAGCCGCGGGTGCTGAAGCAAGCCGTAAAGTATCGCACCCCGGGATACCTCATTGAAGGCATTCCGAATATCCAGGAGTAGTAGTCCTTTCCCACCAGTACCACGCCCGCCGAAAAGTTGCAGCGCCACCCGCATGCTCATATACGCCGTCTCACAGCCAGCTCCCGACTGAAAGCTGCGTTGCACCGGTCCCATGACCTCCCGCGCATCCGCACCCACTTGCCCCAGAGCGTGGGCGGAGGCCAGGCGCACCAGCACGGAGCCGACGCCGAGCGGGCGTACTCGCAGCGGCTCGCCGCTCTTTTCCCGCTCCTCGCGCGCGGCGGGGTCGTCCTTGTGGAGCGCAAAGACGGAGCCACTCGCCAAGAAAGCCGCAGTGCGCGAGTGGCACCGCCCCGCCAGGCAGCGGTTCACCCACAGGCGCCATGAAGGTACGTCTAGGTCCCTGATGTGCTCCCAACGCCACCAGTCCACATGCCCTGCGGAAAGGCGGGGTGCACGACGCAGAACCCGCCGCTGGTCCTCCCCCCACCGCATAACCTCATCCGCATTGTCGCCCCACGACGGCGGCGCCCGTTGCAGGTCCGGCGGTTCTTCGGGGGGAGAGTACTCCGGGCTGGTGGCAGCAGGAGGCGGATGGAGGGCATCGAGGGCAGGGAGCGCCGCAGCGGCGTCAGACACCATGCCGAGGTCAGCAGTGTCCAGCGCCTGGCGAGCGCGGCGCAGCTCCTGCACAGCGGTGAGTTTCGCCGCCCGGCGGTGAGCATCCACCACCGCCGGCGGCACCCCATCAGCCGCAGCATCGGCGCCCCCTTCAGCAGCCTCAGCAGCAGCCGCCCGCGCCCTCGCAGATCGCCGGCGCTTCCGTCGGCGGGCACTCCGAGATGTGGTCGTCGGCAGCTCACCCGCCTCCATCTGGTAATTATGTAACTCGCTGCCATCCCGCGATTCGCGCCACAGTTGCTGCATCCCGCACACCGAGAAGCCGGCGCGCACAGCATCCCCTGCCTCCCACAGCCGCACTCGCCGCTCCGCCAATTTCCGCACAACTGCGGGGCTGCTGGATGGGTAGGGTCGCAGTAGTAGCCCCGCAAATACGCAGACAGCGCCTTCGGCCCCGTACGACCGGTCGTCGGTAGGAGGGAAGCGGTCAGCATAGGCCAGCGTACGGTCTAGCAGGGGGAAGAGGACAGGCCGAGCTGCGGGACAGACGCCGACAGCCGTGCCCCGCAGCGGCGTACGGGGCATCTTGCGGTAGACATCGCTGGTAGCGCACCACCGAGCGGTGGCCGCGAGAGCGGCATCGTGAGCGGCTGAGGCAGGAGCCGGCACGTGCTGGCGCTGCAGCGCCCGCACGCCAGCTGCCGACGCCGGGAGAGCCACACCGGGGGGCGGAGCCGTGGGAGGAGGGGGGCTGCAGAACTGGCAGGTGGCGGCACGGGCCGCCGCTTGCGCGCCATGGAACACGTGGTGGCCCGAGCGCGGGCAGCCGTCTCGTGGGACGCACCGCAGATACACAGAAGGGTCGAAAGTCGTAGCGTAGGCGAGGTGCATGGCAGCTACCTCCGGGTCGTCGGACTCCATCCCGTGGTTCACGTGCGTGCACAAGGGGGCTGGCCGCCGGTAGGTGCGTCCGCAGCCGCCATCGCAACACCGGAATTGCCAGTCAACGCCCCCGCCGGGCGTCGACGACTGCACCCGCGCCATCGCGCCCACCACCACCGCCGCCCCCGCCGGGACCTCGACCCCCACGGGAGACCCCCTAGCAGAGGGGCCTGGAGGGGCCAGAGGACGCCCCACGGTGCTGAACCCCCACCGGCCACGCCACAGCCAGAGGCTGGGGGTCGGGGGAGGCGAAAAATCCTTAAAAATGTATAGTGTATGTATACTACCGCCTTAATATTGACACTTGATGCTGGAGAAGGACGAAAAGGAAATTAAGTACAGTGACTATACCGATATAATAAACATTGCGTCCCCCCCCCCCCCCCCCCCCCGTTCGCTATATCGGTATGTTCACTATATCGGTGTTCATTGTAAGCAGGCCCACCCGCCCACCCGGCCGCTATAGTAAACGGTTTACTAAATCGGTAGTATTGTTTATTGTAACGGTGACCCCGTTCACTGTAGCAGTCTGTGCCCATGCAAGGCAACGTGTGACTATCCTGCAGTTGTCTAGATAGGAACAGCGCTGCTCGGTGGGCGTCGCCATGGCGCGATGGCGACAGACGCGGTGGGGCAGTTGAGTGGCGGTGGGCGCAATGTGCCGCAGTGTGCCGCCGCCGCCGCCGCCGCCGAGTGGCTGTAGAGGCCTCTGCGCCCGTACTGGAACGGTACCGGCTATCGGAACACGCCAACGGCCGGGTTCGGCGTCGGCAACACTGCCGTTATGTAGAGAAGTTTACTATATCGGTATAGTTTGGGGCATTGTGTCCCCCCCCCCCCCGTTCAGTATAGCGGTAAGTTTATTATATTGGTAAGTTTATTATTCCCCTACCTCTTGGGTTGAGCGGAGGGAAAGGAGAGCCGCGTCCGAAATGACCTGGAATACGAGAGAATCAATACCGGTTGCAATACGGTTCTATCACGGATTTTTAGGCGTCCGTCCTCCGTCCTCCGTCCGTCCTCCGTCCTCGTGTGCTGCGTCTTCGTGAATGAACCGTCATACGTTCGATCTGTGCTCGTTTGATTTCTAGGCACTCCTACCACAGTCCGTAAAAATCCTGCGACTAGGACGGATCTATCGTGAATTATACCGGAAACATAATGCAAAAATCACGAATGTCCGTCCTCCGTCCTCCTGTGCTGCGTCTTCGCGTATGAACCGTCATACGTTCGATCTGTGCTCGTTTGATTTCTAGGCACACCTCCGAAGACGGCAAGATTCTGAATGGATGCGCGTGTATTCTAGCCCAGGCACGTCATGTATTCGTCTGAAACGCCAAAATAACGCGGTACCGCAGCGCGTTTTTACTGCTGAATCGGCAAGCGAGACTCGCCCTCTATATTTATACAGCGACTATATACACGGTGGTCCGAGGATATGCTGCAACATGATGGTGTAAAAAGGGATCGCCGCGGTGCGGGGGCAGTCCGCCGACCCGGGGCCCGGCGTCCGTCGACGGACGGGCGACGGTCGAACGACGGCGTCCGGCGTCCGGTGCCGGTACAGGCGGCGGGCGTGGCGATTCGCGCCGTGCCCGCCCCGTAGACCTGACGACCGGCCCGACCTGCGCGGCCTCGTGCGGGATGCGGGCCGCCTGTAGGCGGCTTGTACTGTGCTGCTGATCTTGCAGTGCTGCTTTTTTTTGGGGGGGGGGGGGGTAGTACAACTTTTAGCGGTGGGTTGGGTACCGGCCTTTTTGTAATGCACACCAGTAGTCAGCGGCCCGCTTTTACGCGGCTTGCAGATTTAATCTGTGTTACAAAATAATACGTCTCTTTTGAAAAACAATAAATTACTGACAAATCTAACGCTAAAAGCATTATTACCCGGAAACAACAGTATTATTACACGATCCACACTGCAAGCCGGCTAAAAGCGGCCCGCATCCCGCACGGCCGCACCACGCTCAACCCAAGAGGTAGGGGCACCTCCACAAATCCCCGGCGCGAAGCGCCGCTTAGTAAAAGCATTATTACCCGGAAACAACAGTAGTAGCGAGCAATTACCCTATCATGGGGCACCTTTCTGTTTAACCTAATCTCCCGAATCGCCACATTACTGCATGCCATCCCCGTCTTTTGCATCCCATTCCGGGTGCTGTTGGCTGTCTGTGGCCTGTTCTATGACTCAATTTGACAAAGTTTAGGCATAGAAGTGCCGGGTTCAGAGGGTGGAGGTCGGGCCTTTTTAGAAAATCGGAGTTTTCAAATTATGGGGCACCCCGCGCGGCGGGCCTGCCGCGCACCATCACCTAGGGACACATGCGCGGCGACGTCACAACCACGCCCGGCCACGAGCCTAAAGACGCCCCCCCCGCCCCCTATCTGCCCACGTTGGTGTCTAGAGGGGCTAGAGGCTGCCGGAGTGGTGGCAAGCCCTGCGCCATGGCGAGGATCTGGAGCGCCATCGCGGTCGAGGTCGGGTCAGTCCGGGGGGCGCCCACTGCGCCTGCGACTCTGCTGGCGTCTCGAGCGCGCCAGGCCCAGCCTGTAGAGCCTCCGCCGCGGCGCTGGCTGCAGCAACGGCCCTGGCCATAGGCTGATTGGCAATGTGCTCTGCGTCGCGGGGAGAAGGCGCGCCGCCCGTTTTTTTTCCCGAGCCGACTCGCCAAGATCGCTCCTGCTCGCACACGCACGCACGCACGCCCACCGACCGCCCCCGCGACAGACCAACACAGCAGCCCTTCACCCCATCATCCCTGCTAGGTATGTCACGTCACAGCTGGCCCTGGTGGCGAGCCAGGTTACGAGAGGAGGTGTCGTCGGCTGGCAGAGAGCGGCCACGTGTTGCGGGTGAAGATTCGAAGTTTGAAATTTCACATTTTCCGAGCTGACCCACCTCCACTATCCCGGTCACAGCTCCCACATACGAGGCATGCGCGCACCGCCCGCTTGGGAAAACCTAGCAGACAGATAGGTCTAGGGCTGGTGAGAAGCCCACCTCCATTCCTGCAATCCTACTGGCTACGGCTGGCCTTGCCCCGAGAGGGTGCCCCATAATTTGGGTGCCCCATAATAGGGGAATTGCTCGCTACAAGATCAACAGTCCAAGCCGGCTTAAAGCGGCCCGCATCCCGCACCACGCTCAACCCAAGAGGTAGGGGCACCTCCACAAATCCCCGGCGCGAAGCGCCGCTTAGTAGGGGTATACATAGGGATTTTTCCCGGGGTTAAGAATCCGTCCCCCCCCCCCCCCCCCGTTCACTATATCGGTATGTTCACTATATCATCGGTATTCATTATATCGGTATAGTCACTGTAAAGTTCGCCCCGGGACACCATCGGCCGAAGCCGCCCCAGCACTTGATCTCTTGCGCCAACTGCAGTCGTAAGTCATTTTTCTAATAGTAAGTCATAGCCCGTAAGGATTAATCCTTAGACCATTGCCTCATTCGAACTGATGCTGGTACGACTGGGTAGTAGTAGTCGCGTTTCAAGTTGAGTCTAGTTTTGCCAAAAAAGTCGCGCAGGCTATTGTACACGATCAAGAGCCGAAATTGGCAGGAAGGTAAAGTGAAAAGCGTGGAGGAAAAACGGAGTCAGGGAGGGCGCTGCGTGGAGCGCAGCGAAAACTGGAAGATGGCAGGCTCAGCTATTATGGCTGCTTTTATGTCTACTCGTGCTGGACCCAAAAAGGGCGCAACGACAGGTGCCTAGTTCCCGTACCACTAAGCAGCACTTGTAGCTGAAAAGCGGTTAGGTCAAGGGAGGAAACCCCATAAACTAGTTTAGATCATTTCAAGTTGAGTCTGGTTTTGCCGGTCATGAGCGAACGGAGAGAGCGGTGGATTGACGCAGAAGGGGTAGCGCCAGGTCATGAAGGGGGCACCGGGAAGGCCACCGCTGCGGAGTCCTGTTGGACTTGGAAGTGGTGGAGGGGGGCGATGTGGCCAAAGAAAAACCATGCGCCAGGTGAAGGAAGAACGTTGGGGTCGATGTAGTCCAGAACGACATCGGAGTTAGTGGCCCAGCCGCCTTGGTAGCGAATGTGGGACAATGGAACTCCGATGGCGTTGGCGGCAGACGCTGCTCCCTTGCGAAGGCTGTGTGAGGTCCATGAAGTGCCGGCGGGAGGGGGAGCACCGACAAGACGGACGGCTGCAGACAGCTAGTCCGACATTGTAGCGGCAGTCCAAGGTTTTGACTGCTCGTTTGGGGTGACCGCCCAGAAGTTTGTTTCAGCCAAGGCAACAGTAACCATGGGGGACAGACTGTACGTTGTTGATGAAGTGGTGTAGGAGACGTGCAACTCGGGGGTGCTCTGACACCGGAAGGAGAAGCACGCGCAGGTCGTCGGGTCCCCGTCGGCAAGCGCGGCCTTTCTCGCGGTACACCTGCAGGGTAATGTTGTAATCGTCGACATGCACATCCCGCACTCGGTAGGACACGCCAGTAAGTTCCCTGGCAAAGAACATGAAGTTGACAACCGACGGAGGCCACGAGGACTCGGAAGTCGTGTTGGTACTCTGTGGTGGGAACAGACACAATCAACTCGGCCTTTTCGACGAAGTTGTAAGATACATCAGCAGGCAGAGGAACTCGCAAAGGGGCGGCTTCCAGACCTCGCTGCCGCAGCATCAGCCCACGCCTACCTGCAGTAGGTGTAGGCTGTCCTTGGCGATTGGCTGGGTCGAGGTTGTGCAGCTCGAAGAACGTGTTGATTGCAGACAGGTAGGGTTGCAGCGATTTAGCTCCAATGTGCCCTCGCTCACCAATCCAGGCTACGTACCGGACGACAGTAGCAGTATTCGCCTCCAGCGGGCTGATGTTCTCGGAGTCGTGGCAGAACTCCGCGAACTGAGAGAGTCTTCCGGCGTAGCTCTAGAGTGTCTGAGCGGGGAGGGAGCTTGAGAGCAAGTCGAGCGTCCGCTGTCCTCTAGTTCGTCTGAGCCGAAAGCATCATGCAGTCGTGATCGCAGTGAAGCAGCCCAGGGGGCGACAGCTTCGGGCTCGTCAATTACGTAAGTGCGTCGTTTTACCGACATAGTACCAGGAGGGCGACTACTACTTGCAAAGTACTCGGCAGCAGCGGTTCGGTTCCCGGCGGTTGGCCGGTAGTTGCTGGACGGGTTCGCAGTAGCACCAGTACGGGGTAGCGGGGCTAGGTTCAAGTTGGACGGCCGCCCCGCGCGCCCTTCGCGCTCGTAGCGCCTGTCACGCGCGTAATGTACACGCGCGAAGCTTGGTCGTTGCGAACCAGTTGTAACACGCAGTGTAACAACCGACGGACGCAGTGATGGAATGGTACGGGAGGCGGTTGGTTGAGCCGCCATGTGCAGGTTTGCGGATGGTTGAGCCGCACTCGGCTGTAGCTGTGAGAAGCGCCGCACCGAGGAAGGTCTAAATGAAGTATGTAAGGTGGGGGGGGGGGGGGGGGGTCAGGTCGTGATACATGGCGCTCATCCCGCCGTTGAGCTGCAAGGGTGCGCTTTGCGGCGGTCACCGAAAGGTGGCCTCGCAAAGCTCCAGCAGCTCCGACGAAAGGCGCCCCACACCGTCACTCGTGCTCACCTTCGCGGCCATGCCCGGCTCCACCGCCACGTCCTCGTCCACGTCCGCGACCTGCAGTTGCTGCCTCCACCCGAGCAGTAGCGGTTGCCTTGGCGCTACTAGCCACAGTCGCCTCGAAGGCGCGACGCTCGTAGTCCCTCATGAGGTCCCCAAAAATCGCGGAACCCAGATGCTCAGAAGCATGCTGAAAGTGCTGAGCTCGCAGCACGTCCATAACACCTTGGTCACCGTGTACACGCTTGACCTCATTGAGCCTCCGTAGGAAGGCCACACGAAAGCGAAACGCCTTGTCGATGTCTTCGGCGTGGTTCCGAGCTCTCGCGAGGTAGGGGGTGAAGTCCTGATTTGCAGCAGGGACGTAGGGCAGCAGCTCGTTGAGAGCCACGAAAAGTGCGGCCATGTGGGCGCCGAAACACGACATCCATAGATACTCCTCCTGGGCCGGCAGACGCCGGTCATCCTGCTTGAGATACTCGTTCGTTAGGTCGGTGCTCAGGGGGAAGAGTACTCCAGGCACTCGGCTGACCGGTCGAACGGCCTCGTAACCAGACTCTGCTCCCTGCAGTAGTTCTGGCACCGCGAGATAGTCATCCTCGTCACTCACAAATTTTGCTCCGACACGGCCGCTCTGGGCTAGCTCTAGCAAGTCGGGGCGCTCTGCGGCTCCCCCGCTGCCTGTCGGCTGTCCTGCGATGCGCTGCTCGGAACCGGAACCATGTGCTCCTTCTCCATCAACAACGCGCTCACGAGCCGTCAATTGGGCCATCGCTGCAGCAAGCTCTCGCAGTAATGTAGACTGGGCCTTCACGTCTGCGTGTAGCGACTCGAGCGTCGGCCCAACGACGGGTTCTTCTCCATCTGGCATGGTAACGCACGGACGTACGGATAAGAATATCACACACGGGTGGTGAGCCGGGTGTGGTCTTGAACAACCTGGGGTGACCTTGCTCGCAAGAGGTTACGAGACAGTTTTATACATCGCTGCGTGGAGCGCAGCGAAAACTGGAAGATGGCAGGCTCAGCTATTATGGCTGCTTTTATGTCTACTCGTGCTGCACCCAAAAAGGGCGCAACGACAGGTGCCTAGTCCCCGTACCACTAAGCAGCACTTGTAGCTGAAAAGCGGTTAGGTCAAGGGAGGAAACCCCATAAACGAGTGTAGATCAAATCCATCACAACAACTGTTGCTCGTTAATACTGCCGCTCGGCAGACCTCGTACGAGTGAGGACGCACATACCTCGTACACTGCCCGTACCCTTGCGTATATAGTTGTATAACGCGCCGGCCGAAATCACCGACGAAATGGTCGTGATGATGGCGCGCCAGCAGATGACGCAGCATTTAGTGTGCTGCGCGCACAGCGCGCAGTAGTCAAGTTGTCGTCGGTGATGCACTACTGATGCACGGTGCGACTACCAGTAGCGCTAGTACTAAGCTGCTGAATAGGCACCTACTAAGTGTACTCCAGCAATCATACGCATTAAGTCAACGCTACTCGTACCCCCGTCCTGTAGTCAATAAATGAATAAGGGACAATGTGCAAGTACAAAACGCGGATTCTCGGGGAAATAAGGTGCTGGAATTCCTGACTGTACTACTACGTCAGTGCTAGGCCTACCCGTACAGCAGGACATACGAACTATGCTGGATTTTCATCAGCAGGGTTCTTGCGTCTGCCGCTCTTTTCTGCGGCTTGCCTTTTAAGTTGTCGTGCTTTAGCATTTGGTGCCAGGCTATGCGATAGCTCACAAATGACTGCCATGGGGTGTCGATTCCAAACATCTTGAGGGGATTTTGGACCGCACGGCCGTAGGTAATGTAGTTGGGGCTGCCCCTAGGGCGGTGTGATGCACCCAGGATGAAAATATTATCTCGGCGTAGACGCTCGAGCCCCACCATCCAACAAACATGTCCAAGCCAGCCGAGCTGCCGGCGGGCTATGCAGCGGTCAATGGATGAGTAGACCTCAATGGGCTTCTCGGTAGAGCTGTGGTATCTCCAGCAGCATCTCCTCGTTAATATGAAATGTAGTTATTGTAAAAATGGGGACAGGATGCGAGTAGACTACTTTTAGTCACGGCAGAGGCAGTGAAGTGGCACAGGATTGATACACCTGCTAGAGGAGGCAGGGGTATGCTGGTGCTAATACATATACTAAGCTACCGCCGGTACCGGTACATGAACGTGGGTAATAGTGTTGAGATGCTCTTCAAATGAGCATGAGCACAAAACATATCATTGCTGCCGAGTTGCTGATCAGTATTATACCGAGGTTGGTACCTATAAGTACTCTCAGACCCGCTTGCGGGACGCTGGACTCCGTAAGGGGCTTTTCAAGCGGTGGAACCATACCATATCACACTGATCAGCCCATCAGCCCCACATGGCTGCTAAAACAACACTGAGCGCCAATACCATATAACATTTAATTGGGTTTGCGGGCGGTCACAAAAGTAATGAACCGTTTCCACGATCAAGTCGGATATTCCGTACTATGTTCGAAATATATTCTGATATGTTTCCAGATAAGTACCGTTTTTCTTGTCAATTCGCGCGGAGGAGGGGGCCGGGGGTTCAAAAAACAATAATATACCGCAAACGCAGCAAATCTTGGATACGGTACATATATGTTAAGGCACCAATCGGCAGAAGGGGAAGACTGATCCTCCTATTAGTGCACCCATTGTCCCAGTGCGCCCACGATAGTGATGCCGCCCACTCTAAATCAAAAGTTCAAGCCTGTTGTCAACTTCCCAACAGCCAAGAGACCCCCGAATCAACGGCGTCCACACATACGCACACTGCCAGCGGCACACTGTCATTAAAAGGCAAACCCTCAATGCGGCCACAGACTCTGGCGTGACTTTGTGGATTGGTTTATATGTTGCGCACCACACATGTAGCGCAAGCAGGTAAAGCGGGAACGGCGTGGCGAAGTACGCTGGCAGTGGGTATTTCAGAGAGTGTGGGACTTCTACCCCAGAGCAAATGGGCTGAACTGGATCCCTGCCCAGGCTACTGGTTGAGTTCACGGATAGCGGCAAAACGTCTGAAATCCTATCATACATAAAATGTAAATGGCTGTTGATTTGGGTGAGGCAATCAACTGCTAGGTGTAGGTGCCCACATAGGAAACGATTCTGAATAAAGGTTACAGCTCTACTGCATTTGACCGCCGTTAAAAAGTCCGCCTAATTCTGCATAGGGTATACTAGTGCCTGCCCACTGCCGAGCACTACTGCTCTTGGTGATTACTTGCGCCTGCGGTTGGAACCACGGTGGGCGCGCTCATTGGGGTTGTTCTTCCAGCTGTTGATCAGAGGAGCCAGCCCCTACGCCATTGGCAGGCCCCGGTGTTCAGTCAGCCGCCAACGCACATGCCGTCGAGTGCCGTAGACTCAGCAGACTGCACGACCGCAGAATACCATACACAGCAGTGCCCATGCACCCCGGCATCAGGCAGATATCCCCTGCACGTCCTCTGCAGCTTACCTGCTGCAAAGCCACCGAGCCGTGCTGCTGCTGAGGGCCGCCAAACTCTGTCATCCAGCCGTGGTCCTCGGTCGCGGCAGCTTTCTTAGGCCGGCGGCGCGACATCTTGGCCATCATGACATCCTCGCGCAGAACCGGGTCAACTGACTTCTTGCCGCCCTTGGGCTTGGGGAGGGAGTAGCGTGTGCCGCGGAGGTTGTGCTTCTTGCGGACGCCGTACTGCTCTTGGCCATCCGGCCCGATGGTGAGTTCAACCTTATCCATGGTTGCGTTGCCGCACTGTGGGCAAAACAGCTTTTGCATCTTTGCGACGTTGGGAGCACACACACACACACACAATCAGCCGCAACAGGAGTCAGGGTTGCTGAGGACTGGCTTCAACGACTCTGGTAGTGCCCCAAGTAAAAACGGAAGGCGGTGCGGCTAGGGTAAGATTGGTACAAGTACAGCCATCCAGCTCAATCGTAACACTTGCGTGCAGCTAATAAACGCAAGACGATTGCCGAGTGATTGGAGTGGTGGGGCGGTGCCATGGTGTACCTCGCGGGTGGTAGCCCTGCATGCACTGCAACGCAGGACCCAGCAGTTGACTTCACGAATGCGGCGGCCATCGGGCGTGACGAGCCGTAGCCCCATCTGGAGCAGCACGTTTTGCATTGCAAAATCAGCGGTGATACTTGAGATGCATGACTCTTCCAGCGGAGCGTCGTCCGTGCCATCCTCGCTCTCGCCTTCATCTGAGTCCTCATCCTCGTCGCCCTCACCCTCTGCCTCCTCCTCCCCCTCCTCCTCCTCCTCCTCCTCCTCCTTCCCATCCTCATGTGCTGGTTGGGTCATCTGACACAGAAAGAAAGAGTCACGCTTAAAGATGCACTTGCAATCAGTCAAGGGGATGCCAGTTCTGTCTGCGCGGGTGGGCGGGGGGCGTCAAACGGGAAGGACGAGAGAGGGGGGGGACGGGGGGAACTCACCTGCATGATCTCGTCCCTCTGTGCTCGCTTTGCCTCCTTCTGCACCTTGTGCCGGCGGGCTGTGTTGGTCTTAGTTGCGACTTCCCAGCCACTGTCATCCTCCTCACCCAGGCAGTTGTCGCCCTCTGCATTGCCCATCCCAGCACTGGCCCCATGCTGCTCCCCTGACACGAGGCAATGCATGCCACGCAGTCAGCCGAGCCGCCCAAGTGCCCCGGACAGTTGTGTGGCTTGTCATAGTCACAGCAACATTAGCAACTGCTCAGGTCTCACCATCGGCTCCTGTAATTGCGCAATCTTCATCTGCCACCCTCAGCTCAGTCAGCTCGGCGGCAACCTTGCTTACTGCCGCCGTCTCACTGCTCAGTCCCTCCAGTTCATCCAGCTCAGCCCAGTCTCCTCCCTCAGCGCCCCACCCAGGCAGTGGCTTGGCGCGGCTGCGATTCTTCGGCACAATGCGTGCCTGCCAATGAACAAAATACTCTGATCAAGAAACAGGTGCCTTTATATGGAAATTAAGGGTAGGTTGGGTGGGTGGGCGGAGAGGGGGGGGCTTAGCCTGAAGCCTGCCTGATCACCTTTTGGGGTTCCTTCCGAAGGTGTCCATCCCCATAGACCCGCGTCTCCAGATCGTGAGCAAGAGCCAGGAGGTGGATGTCCGGCTTGGATAGGTTGCGCAGGTCACCCGTCATCCGTGCAAAGGCGGTCACTGCAAGCAAGGGCCGCGGCGTCAGCATCCCTGAGGCCACAACGTCGCTGACAGCGGAGGTGCAGCATCGGTCAGGGTTGCCGGGCGCATGCATGTGTCACCCTAGGCATGGGATCACCTGCTTTGATCGAATCCTCGCTTGGATCCATGATTTCCAGCTTGTAAGGCAGGCGCTGTAGCCACTCGCGGGACTTCTTGTCCCGGATCTCGCCCATCACATCCTAATGCGACACGCCCACATTGTTTTAAATACACGCATGCAGTTCCACAGTGTTTGTAGACATTGCCTGTACAGCTTAAGCTAACCACGCAACACCCGCCCCTGCGATAGCACACAAGGCGCCATGCAATGCCTATGGCTGCGTAGTCCATCCCTGAACGGTCCCACCTTCCTACTTGTCCTCTTCCACAAGGGAGTGCGTCTGACCTTTTGCCGCCCCCCGCCCTCCACCTCCTTCCACGCAACCTTCCCCCTTCACGACATGGAAAGCTACGCATTGCCACACTCTCTAGAAGACCTATCGCCGTTTTACAGACGAGAGAAAGTAAAAAAGCGCACGCGGAGGGGGGGGGGGGGGGTAGTGTGGGGGCGCTCCGGACCTGAATGGTCACCGCGCGCTGAACGCCGCCGGGGAGGCGCAAGCCACTGATAATCGCGTTTGCATCCACCACCGCCGTCGCCGGCTTATCCTCTTTCCAGTTGATAGTCTGAATTGGCGACGCCTCGGCGTCCTTGCTCGCGATAGCCGCCCAGGAAGCCATGGCTTCGTCCGGGAGACGTACAGCGCTCTCGGCCGACGTTCCTCCACCTGCTGTGTGCCAAGTTGGCCGGAAGACGACGCCGAGAAGTCCTCCTCAACAAGGTGTTAGCACCGCTAAAGAACGTTGAGTGGGTCTAGAGCTCGGGTGCGTTCGAAAACGTCGGTGGACACGGCGCCCCTCGCACTACGCCGAGGAGGAAGCAGGTAAAGAGTGCACTCCCCAGTGTCGGCGACGGCGGCGACGGCGGCGACGGCGGCTGCGGGGGACGTCCGCCGGCCGCCGGCCGCCGTCGCGCGTCGTGGGCGTGCCGGGCGGGGCCATTTTCCGGAGATAGTCGTCTTTATGTCGTTATGATTCTGCAATTCGACTACGACATAAAAACATGTAAATAACATCGTCTAGTCGCTAAATTAATTACATGAACTAGCAGCCGTAGAAGGCGATATCGGAAATCACGAAAATATAATAAAAAGCAGTCAGAAAGGCAATCAGTCGCTGCTAAATAACATGAGGATGTGATGCCGCAGCATCCCTGTAACCAAAAAGTAATCACTGCTACTCGAGATCGTCTGCCGCAAATAATAAGCATTTATTCTATCTGAGGACCTTTCTGAATGTCCTTTTTTAAGGTGATTTCCGATATCGCCTTCTGCTGCTAGCTCATTTATTCTATCTTAGTGCCATACGTACCGTGTATCGTATATTACACGTCATATTATCGGTATATAATCGTGCAGAAAGACGTCGTTGTCAGCTACTTGTTGGTACGAGTTTCGCGGGTGCAGTGCACAGAGGGATGATTTTTCCCGCTCCCGGCCCGGGCCGGGACGACGAGTTCAGGGATAATACTCGTACAATTTGAAACAGTCGAATAGTCGCGGGCGTGGCGCTGTGCGCGCCGCTCCACCCGCACACGTAGTCGCTACGACCATCAGTACCCGGCCGGTACGGGTAGCAGGCAAGGCGTCGTTCCGCAAATGATCACCAGGCGCGCCGTCATCGGGGCGGCGGTCGGTCAGCGGCGGAGCAGCAGGCGATTACAGCAGCAGTATTGTAACTCCTAGCCCCCAGACCAACAGTCAGGCAGCGCGCTAAAATATCCTAGAGCTTCAGATCCGCCGACCCCAGGCGCGTGCCGTCCGCAAGCGAGCACGTCTCGAGGGGTGTTGGCACGGGCTGCCGCCGCCGCTGGGAAACACGCTTGTCCGTGTTACGGCCGCTGGGGGGGGGGGGGGGGGGGGAGGGGAGGCGTTCGCGCCGTCGCCTGTGACTCAAGGGGTCGAAGGAGAAAGCGGGGCCTTGCAGCGCGCGCCGGGTACGCAGCGGGGGCAGCTGTACATCGACAAGCCGACCATGGTAGCCATAAACTTCAAGAGCGTGATGCAGGAGGAGCGCCAGCGGCGGGCTGTTGCTGCCGGTGGCGCTGCGCCGCCACTGGCGTCCTCGGTGCTGGAAGCAGCAGCGGCGGCTGCGCTGGAGGCGGTCAGCGCGGCCTCCAGCTTGCGAGAGCCCTCGGAAGCTGGCAAGCTAAACCAGTTCGCAGTAGCCCGCGACACAGCAGAGGTAGTTGCTTGTGCTTGTTTGCCACCCCTCCGGAGGCTGCATGCAGTAGGCTGTCTTCGAAAGTTGTCACACTCCCCTGGTGCCTCCCCTCCCTTCACCCGCTTGCGAAGGGGCTGTTCTATGTCCCGGAGTTCATTAGCCCAGAGGAGGAGGCCGCGCTGGTGCGCTTTATAGATGCGGAGCCCACGGGACGGTGGGTGGAGGCTGGGGAGCGCCGCATGCTCAACTGGGGCGGCCGCCCAGGGGAGCTTGCGGTCAGGGAGGTCCGCCTCCAACCCATCCACCACACTCATACCCGCAAGCGTTTTTCACGCCCTGGAGGCTGCGACCCTAATTGGATCGGCGCGGCTTGCAGGCGCTGCCGGCATGCATCCAGGGCCTCGTGGAGCGCATGGTGGCGTGGGACGTGTACACGCCTGCCCATGCGCCCAACCACTGTCTGGTGAACGAGTACCTGCTGGGAGGGGGCATCCCGCCGCACCAAGACGGAG
The DNA here is from genome assembly GCA_006384855.1 of Tetraselmis striata. Classification (NCBI taxonomy): domain Eukaryota; kingdom Viridiplantae; phylum Chlorophyta; class Chlorodendrophyceae; order Chlorodendrales; family Chlorodendraceae; genus Tetraselmis; species Tetraselmis striata. The sequence goes on along the minus strand of VCJN01003490.1, from coordinate 192,381 downwards.
CACTGTACGCCCCGTGCGTGGCCACCATCACGTTGGAGGGACCCGCACTGATGGACTTCCACCAAGTGCCCCCCCCCCCCCCCCACCCCCCCAAAACACACACACACACACACACACACACGCACCAATAGGCACAAAGCAAGGGAAGGGGCTGACATACTACCTTCTCATATTGCAGGTGAGTGGCGAGCAAGAGATAGGGGAGCCATCTGCGGTAGGAAGCGCTGCAGCACAGGTGCCCCCCCCCCCCCCTTCTTCCCCCGGGCTCTTCCTTAACGTTCATGACCCGTTCTGTCCATCAGAGCTGGGCAAAGCTGGCGGATGGGTGTCAGGATAGCTTGCAGCGGGAATCTCTTGCCCTGCATGTTAGTCAGCTATTTCACAAGATCTTTCTGGGCAATTATAGCGGTTGATGGCAAATTCACAATTAGTTGAAACCTCCTCTCTTTGTTGGTTTCCCCATCTCCACAGGTGCTGCTGCAGCCGCGTGGACTGTTGCTCATGCGAGGAGAGGCATACACCCGGCTGCTGCACAGTATACCCAGTCAGAGGCAGGATAACATTACCGACCTATGCAGCAACCTGCACCATGCCACTGGTGTCAGCGAGGTATCCCCCGCCGGCACGACCCCGAGTCTGCACCTGCGTCACTCGTACACCTGATATGGATATGCTCAGTATTTGGCTGTGGGCGGTGTGTGTGCAGGGCGATACGGTGCTAAGAGCACCCAAACGCAAATCGCTGGTGTTTGTGCACAAGTTGGTGCGCTACACATGATGGCATGCATTACGGCATTCATTACAAGTGTGGGAGCTTTGGCTGTGTGCACACCGCGGGCTTGACAGCGAAACCGGGTACTTTTTTCACGGTTGCTGTGTTTAAGCAAACTTAATTGATTGTTCAGGCTGGACACAGCAGTGCCTCTTGAAAGTATGTACAGAATGTACAGGGTAGACAATGTGTACATGGAACTGAGAGGGGAAGGGAGATTGACAATCTGCATAGGGCATGGCTGGGCCATGGATGGATCGAGGAGGCATCCAGGTGACAAATTACTGGTCGTGACGGGAGGCCACTGATTGGCCCAGCAGTCTCGGGGGCACAATGAGTTCGGGGCTGGCCTCAAGAGGGCTGCGCAGGAGCGTGAAGAGCAGGTCCTGTAGCAGCTGCACCCAGACCTCCAGCAGGCCGCCGGGGTTGGCGCACCAATGCGTGCAATCTGCCTTGGTCATGTCATGCAGCAGCTGCGGATGGCCGGTTGGATGGAGCGCGGTGAGGTTCCAGACATCAAGCACCGGGATCTTGAGCGGGCGGAGCAGCTCCTCTGCCACCTCGTTGCGCCAGTTATGGGCACGCATTTCGGCGTATGGGCGCGCCTGGCATTTGTAGCCTCCTGGGTACGCGCGCACGTCCTGTAGAGCAGCCGCGCGCTGAGGATCGGACGGCCAATGACCCCCCTTCTCGTTGTGGAAATGCTGGGCGCTGGTGGTGCGCCACAGCAGGCGAGGCAGCGGCATTCGCTGGTGCTTGAATATGGCTAACTGAAGGACAAAGCGCTTGAGGGCCATCCGCAGGCGCGAGGCATCGTTGCGGTGGAGACCGATGTTAGCCAGCACGATATCGGAGGCACTAATTGTCTGAAAGATGGCAACATTGTGCCCGTCAATGACGTGGTCCCTCGCCGATACGTAGCACAGCTTGAAGGCGTGAGCGGGGTAGGAGAAGCAGTGGCGGTCGATGGATTCCCGCCGGGAGTAGCACGAGCGCGACAACGTCCGGAAGCTCTGCCGCCCGCTGCGCGTTACTGACATGCCCTTTCGAGCGATGTTGAAGGCAAATTGCACTTTCGTCTTCTCGAAGCGGCAGCCCCTTGGCGCTGTGTAGTCGTAAGGGCTTGGCAACGGCGGGCGGGCGGCGGCCTCGGCAAAAGCGTCTATCCGCGCGCGCATGTACTCGAACATCTGCCGGCTGACAGAGTCGCCCCACAACACGAGGCGCCTCCCACGCAGGCGCGATATCAGCATCAACGGATCGAAGTCCGCGAGCTTGCAGTCGTCGCTGTCGAACCGTAGCTCTGGCTGCGCGTCGCAGTGCTCGCCCTTGGAATATGCAAACAGCTTCGGAAACCTGCCGTCGACGGGGTCGGCGCGCTTGTACGGGACGATCTCACCGCGCATACCTCGCCAGCTGTGTTCGCGTCCTTCATGGCATAGACGCCCCTGCGCTGGAAGCGCGCCAATGTCTCTCCACAGGGAAAGGGCAACCGCCAGGATAAGCAAAGTGGCGCTTGTTCGACGTCCAGCAGCGCCGTCGGCACGGCATGCGCCGTTCTGGAGGTTGCAGTTGGCCATGTCGGCCATTCACACGGGAGCTCAGGCCAACAAAGTGTCGTCACGCTAGCGCAACGCGCCGGATAGGATAGGCTCGTGTCTGAACTGGATGGTGGAGACTTTTAAAGTTCTCAATCTGGGCTCGGTGGCGCTGTGCTGAATGTGATATTGATGCATCTCGCGTGTCTGTTGAGGTCGCTCCGAGCTCGAAGCGTTACACCATTTCTGCGCCGAATGATGGTTGTACCCGTGCGCGTGGTGCAGCTGCCATAGCGCGCGGGCGGAGCTACTGGTAGTCTGGTACGAGTACTAAATAATCTCCGCGGCAAGACCGAATTACGAACTTCTTACGATCTTTTTGCGAATATCATGAGATACGGTGTAAAGTGACATTTCGGATGTTTCTGCTGCGTCACCACCTACTTCTTGTACCCGCCGTATAGCGACTACATACAGCATTTACAGAAAAGCGCATGAGCAAGGCCCTCTAAATTAGCTTAATCAATACTCGTATTATGAGTTTCAAAGTTGAGTCTAGTTTTGCCAAAAAAGTCGCGCAGGCTGTTTTACACGGTCAAGAGCCGAAATTGGCAGGAAGGTTTAGCGAAAAGCGTGGAGGGAAAACGGAGTCAGGGGGGGCGCTGCGTGGAACGCAGCGAAAACTGGAAGATGGCAGGCTCAGCTGTTCTGGCTGCTTTTATGTCTACTCGTGCTGCACCCAACAAGGGCGCAACAACAGTTACTAGTTCCCGTACCACTGCGCAGCACTTGTAGCTGAAAAGCGGTTAGGTCAAGGATGGAAACCCCATAAACTAGTTTAGATCATTTCAAAGTTGAGTCTGGTTTTGCCAGTCTTGAGCGAACGTAGAGAGCGGTGGATTGACGGAGAAGGGGTAGCGCCAAGTCATGAAGGAGGCACTGGGAAGGCCACCGCTGCGGAGTCCTGTTGGACTTGGAAGTGGCGGAGGGGGGCGATGTGTCCAAAGAAGAACCACGCGCCAGGAGAAGGAAGAACGTTGGGGTCGATGTAGTCCAGAACGACATCGGAGTTAGTGGCCCAACCGCCTTGGTAGCGGATGTGGGACAGTGGCGCTCCGATGGCGTTCGCTGCAGAGGCTGCGCCCTTGCGTAGACTGTGTGAAGTCCAGGAAGTGCCAGCAGGAGGGGCAGCGTTGACTAGGTTGACCGCTGTAGACAACCAGTCTGACATCGTAGCCGCAGTCCAAGGTTTTGACTGCTCAGCCACATTGACAGCCCAGAAGTTGGAGGCAGCCAAGCCAACAGTAACTAGGGGGACAGACTGGACGTTGTCGATGAAGTAGCGCAAGAGTCGTGCCACTCGAGGGTGCTCGGACACTGGAAGGAGAAGTACGCGCAGGTCGTCGGGTCCCCGACGGCCAGCTCGACCCTTCTCGCGGTAGATCTGCAAGGTGATGTTGTAGGTGTCGACATGCACATCTTGCGCTCGACAGGAGACGCCAGTAAGGCCCCTGGCAAAGAACAGGAAGTTGACAACCGAGGCCAAGAGGGCTCGGTAGTCGAGGTGGGACTCTGGGTAAGGAGCAGACACAATTAGCTCGGCCTTTGAGACGAAGCGGTAAGCTACATCCGCGGGCAGAGGGACACGCAAAGGGGCAGCGTCCAGTCGGCGCTGCCGCAACATTAACCCACGCCTTGCCGAAGTGAGGTGTAGGCTGTCCTTGGCGATCGGGACGAGGTTGTGCAGCTCGAAGAAGGTGTTGATGGCAGACAGGTAGGGTTGCAGCGACTTAGCTGCGATGTGCCCTCGCTCCCCGTTCCAGGCAACGTACCGAACAACAGTAGCAGTAGTTGCTTCCAGCGGGCTGATGTTCTCGGAGTCGTGGCAGAACTCAGCGAACTGAGACAGTCTGCCGGCGTAGCTCTTGAGGGTCTGCGCGCTGAGGGAGCTGGAGAGCAGGTCCAGCGTCCGCTGTCCTAGCTCGTCTGAGCCGAACGCGTCCTGCAGCCGAGATCGCAGTGACGCAGCCCATGGAGCGATAGCTGCGGGCTCGTCGATTACGTAAGTGCGTCGTTTTACTGACAGAGTTCCACCGGTACGGCTACTGTTCGCAAAGTACTCGGCAGCAACGGTTAGGTTCCCGGCGGTTGGCCGGTAGTTGCTGGACGGGTTTGCAGTAGCTCCAGTACGGGTTTGCGGGGCTAGGTTCAGGTAAGAGGGCCGCCCCGCGCGCCCTTCGCGCTCGTAGCGCCTGTCCCGTGCGTAACGTACACGCGCGAAACTTGGTCGTTGCGAACCGGTTGTAACACGTAGTGTTACAACCGACGAACGCAGAGATGGGGTTGTAAGAAAGGCGGATGGTTGAGCCGCCGTGTGCAGGTGTGCGGATGGTTGAGCCGCACTCGGCTGTAGCTGTAAGAAGCGCCGCACCGAGGAAGGTCTAAATGAAGTCTGTAAGGTGGGGGGGTCAGGTCCAGACACAGGGCGCTCATCCCGCCGTTGAGCTGCAAGGGTGCGTCTTGCGGCGGTCACCGAAAGGTGGCCTCGCAAGGCGCCTGCAGCTCCGACGAGCGGCGCCCCACGCCGTCACTCGTGCTCACCTTCGCGGCCGCGTCCACGTCCGCCGCCACGTCCTCGCCCACGCCCGCGACCTGCAGCTGCAGCCGCTACTCGAGAAGTAGCGGTCGCCTTGGCGCTGCTGGCAACGGTCGCCTCGAAGACACGACGCTCGTAGTCCCTCATGAGGTCCCCAAAAATCGCAGAACCCAAATGCTCCGAAGCAGGCTGAAAATGTTGAGCCCGCAGCACATCCAGAACACCTTGGTCACCGTGCACACGCTTGATCTCATTCAGCCTCCGCAGGAAGGCTAGACGAAAACGAAACGCCTTGTCGATGGCCTCGGCGTGATTCCGAGCTCTCGCGAGATAGGGGGTGAAATCCTGGTTAGTGGCGGGGACGTAAGGTAGCAGCTCGTCGAGCGCCACGAAAAGGGCGGCCATGTGGGCCCCGAAACACGACATCCACAAGTACTCCTCCTGGGCCGGCAGACGCCGGTCATCCTGCTTGAGGTACTCGTTCGTTAGGTCGGTGCTCAAAGGGAAAAGTCCAGGCACTCGGCTGACCGGTCGAACGGCCTCGTAACCAGACTCTGCTCTCTGCAGTAGCTCTGGCACCGCGAGGTAATCATCCTCGGCACTCACGGATTTTGCTCCGACACGGCCGCTCTGGGCTAGCTCTAGCAAGTCGGGGCGCTCTGCGGCTCCCCCGCTGCCTGTCGGCTGTCTCGCGAAGCGCTGCCCTGAGCCGGAGCCATGTGCCCCTTCTCCATCAACAACGCGATCACGAGCCGTCAATTGTGCCACAGCTGTAGCCAATGCACGCACATCTGCTTGCAACGACTTGAGCGTCGGCTCAACGACGGGTTCTTCTCCATCTGACATAGTAACGCACGGACGTACGGACGAGAATATCACACTCGGATGGCGAGCCGGGTGTGGTCTTGAACAACCTGGGGTGACCTTGCTCGCAACGGGTTACGAGACAGTTTTTACATCGCTGCGTGGAACGCAGCGAAAACTGGAAGATGGCAGGCTCAGCTGTTCTGGCTGCTTTTATGTCTACTCGTGCTGCACCCAACAAGGGCGCAACAACAGTTACTAGTTCCCGTATGTACCACTGCGCAGCACTTGTAGCTGAAAAGCGGTTAGGTCAAGGATGGAAACCCCATAAACTAGTTTAGATCATATGTTCGCCTTCTCATACGAGTGGTAGTCTCGTACTGATTGTCTGCGACAAAAGATATGTGAAAAGTTTTGCTATGCTGGTACTAAACCCCTGGAATTATAGCGAGTATTCGGTAATAATAGCGACCACGTAAATTATTTCGGCTGGGATAGTGACTTTGTACATTTAAGCATTACCATGATTATAATTTTCTTAACTAGCGACGACGCAAGCATGGTAAAAAGTTAAGTAAGGTTTGCCCGGGACATCGGCCGAAGCCGCCCCAAAGCATGGTGTTGCATGCGGAAGCATGCCTGGATTGCCGGCGCGCTATAATCCTTACCTAGCGATATTGATTTTTGCGTTTTTCTCGGAAGTAAAATGTCGATCGACATTAGGATTCCGGCTTTTTTCAGGCACGCTTTAAGGACTCAAACGGTCACGCCCGCGCAGGCTCAGGTTGATCCTCGTACAGCATGTGCAATTACGACTATTCGATGTGCGAATAATAAACTCCCGCAAAATAGCGAGAGTAGTGAAAAACCTAACTTTATGCCCTACCGATACTCACGTGGATGGCGCCACGTGGCCGCGGGATTGTCATCGCGATCTGGTGGTGCCGCCGCGTCTGGTACAGGTACGTGCGTTGAGTTGAGTAGCGACTACCAGTGCGTACGGTAGCTTGCTGCTACAGGTAGCCCCCTCATCGCAGGTAAAACGTAGAGTCGTCGAGTCGCGGTAGAGACTTGAGCAGGTACGCCGACGGACTCACAGCAACCTACCCGACGCCCACTGCGCCTCCGGAGTTGGCTACACTACGAGGGAAACAAGTTGGCAGACCAACTGACAGATACGCACAGCCCAGGGTGCAGCCGCGTGGTGTTCAGCATGTTGTTCTGGCGTCTGGCAGCCACCCTGCTGTGCGCAACTCTACTGGCGACCAGCCGGCCAGCGAGCGCGCAGGGCGGCGGCGGCCAGCCGTACCAGGTGCGACCGCGCATGGCAAGCGGTCGCCATGCCATGATGGGCGCAGGGGCAGTACCGCGGTCGGCGCGCCAGCTGGCGCACCACTACACTGTTCCCCTCCTGCGTAGCGGTGCTCGACGGCCCGTAACCTAGTTTCTCCGTTTTATTCCAGTCCACGTCCCCCCCTCCCTCTTCTCCATACACACACATACATACGCCTTCCCCACCCTCCCGCTCCATCCCCTGGCGGCCCCTTCCTGCCCCCACGAGTTAGCGCCCATGTTGCAGTAACTGCTGCCCAGAGTGCTGTCATGCACACAGCGGCTGCGCTGCTAGGTGGCATCTGCTGTTGCAGTCAACACGCCCGCGGGCGATTTGCGTTGTGGCAAGGAGGGCACTTTTCATTAATATGGGGGAAGGGGGGGGGGGGGGGGCACGCCAAGGCATGGTGCGATTGTACCCTGGCAGTGCGCCTGCCTCCTAGTGACTGCTGGAGCCCCCCCCCTCCCACCACCACCACCCACAATCCTCCCTCTCGATTGCGTTTTGTGCTATGCAGATTGATGACGCCGTGGGCGTGGACCACAAGTACGTGGATTTTTCGGAGTGCCACCCGCAGCCGGGGCGCACCCACAAGTTGGCGGATTATGATTACCGCCATAATGGCGGCCAGCGCTTCGTGACTGTCATTGCCACGTACTACACCGGCTGTGGCCCTGGTCGCCAGGAGTCGCCCGCCCTGAGCCGGCTGGCTGACACCTACGCTGCTTCAGCTGCCGAGGGCGCCCCGCGCGCCGCGTTCATGGCCAGCCTGAAGGTTGGCGTCAACCGCTTTGTCTGCTCCACATGGGGCAGCCTGGACGGCCAGAGCAGCGACCACCTGCACTTCATCGACGACGCGAGCCGCAGCCTGCAATACCTCTTTTTCACGGATGCGCACCCCAACTACATAGTGCTCGACCACTGCCAGCGAGTGCGCAAGCTCTTCCTGGAGGGAGAGATGCAGCAGCAGCTGCCACCGCTGCTGGACGAGTTGCTTGCGGCTGCAGCGACGGAGGAGTGCCCTGCGGAGCCTGGCGCTGACAATTCAAATTCTCCTGGTACACCTGCCCGCCTGCAGCTTCCTGCCCCTGGCTGTCTTCCAGCCTAGCGGCAGTCACTCTGATTGAACACAGCGCTTGGTGCTTACACGTGCTGATCCGATAACCTCAACCTATGCCGGAAATGCTCTCACTTTAGTCATCGGCATGTTAGCTTGTACCATACAGGTGAACCTCCCGTCTTGGAGATTGATGTGTGTGTGTGTGGGTGTGCGTGTGTATGTGTGTGAGAGAGGAGGGGGTCTGCTTAGCAGCTTACCTAATTGGGATGCGGTGCCCCCCTAAACCCCTGCAACGTCATTAGGGTGTGTGTGTGTGTGTGTGTGTGATCCTCGCGCTGAATGCTTTTTGGGCCGCCGAGGGCGGAGGGGAGGGGGCCGACAGAAGCCCCTCGGTCCACTGCCGATAGATCCGCTTTTGTCGAGAAATGAGTTGGTTTGCAGACAAGATGTCCAAAGCGTTTGACAGCGGTCATAATGCTAGCTCGGGTACACGGACAGGATGGTGCGTGCTGACGGAGGTCGGGCGGAGTGTATGCTAACAAAGGCAGCGCCAAACAATCAGAAGGCCCTACTGGTGCCGCGCACTACTGGCAGTGACGCACTGATGGCACTGATGGCGTATCGGGATCGTCGCGGCGAGTCAGCGACAATAATGACGGCCTGCAATGACGACGCCGGCGCCGCGCCAGTAGGGCAGCAGGGCTTGATCCTGTCGATCTCCTGACTCTACCTTGTATCTATAACGTGTCATCGCGCTACGACGTCTCGACTATCAAGATTTAGTATACATCAGCAAATTATTATAGTACTACGAAGACGACCCGTACAACAGAATATTTAGGCGGAAGTGCGCGATGTCAAAATACATTTCCGGGTGCTTTTTAGTTTTACTGACAACGCACTCACCGGCACTACGCACAGTTTTAGAAATATCTTATATAGCAAAAATGTCTTCTAGCGATTTGTACAAAAGGTCCCTCCCTCTCTCTCTCTCTCTGTGTGTGTGTGTGGGGGGGGGGGGGGGTGTTCTGCTTAGCGCATACTCAATTGGGATGCGGTGCCGCCGTTAAACCTACTACAACGCCATTGAGCTCTCTCTCTCTCTCTCTCTCTCTCTCTCTCTTTCTGTGTGTGTGTGTGTGTGTGTGTGTGTGTGTGTGTGTGTGTGTGTTTATTTGTGTTTGTGTGTGTGTGTAAACGCTTCATGTGCTGTGCTGTAAATTTCCGGAATGACGCGACTTGTATATGCTGTGCTGCGCAGCTGGCACTGATAATGGTAATGACGATGGTGGCGAGGTGCCCGTTGCACAAAGCGACCCGCCCACATGCTCTCCAAAGTTTGGCAGCGTTAGCACAGTCGTCAAAGTGTCAGCAGCGGACCTCCCTGGTGGCCCAATGTCCTCTGGAGGCCTGCCGCTCCTGTCAAAGCCGCGCGGCCTCGCGTTTGACGCCACTACCGGGGAGCTCTGGGTCATCAATAACAACACCGCGGCTACCACCGTGTTCCGTGGCATGCAGGACGCGCTCCGCGCTGCCGTGCCTGGCACACCCCCAGTTGCCAATGACACAACCGGCGTGCAGCGCTCTCTGGTGTCAGCAAGCGGGGACTCACTGGCTGGTGTCTCTGCCGCGCTTCGCCGTGATCGCGGGTACTCCCTCGATTCCTCACCACGTTGTCTCTTGTTACTACCAACACAGCCGTCACCGGTAGACTAAAAACATGCCTTCACAGGTACTACCACTACATGTCGCGCGGCGCTGCTATCTCCTTCGACGGTCGCGGGCAATTCGTGACTTGTCAAGAATCGGTCAATGGTGAGACTCCCCGTGACACTCAACCATAAGACCCCGTCCCTATGCACTCGTGAGGATATGATCGGCTAAAACATTAATATTCAAAATCATGGCACCACCTTGGTACCAGCAACTGCGCAAGTGCTCATTGGTACTGAAATTGCGGGGATTGCGTCCTAGGGTACGATGGATTCGACGCCCCCAACTTCTTCATGGGCCCCACGCTGTATAACGCCTCGACCGCGTTGCTGGTGCGCGCCGACGGCACCTCCTGCGCCGACGTTGACGACTTCACAGACGACGAGCCCTGCTTCGTGGCACACACGGACATGCTGCACGAGAGCCCGCTCTGCGTGGGCGTCGCGCACGACCCCGAGGGGATCACACCCTTCGGCAATGTCTACTGGGCGATCGCTGTACGCGGCGAGCCCACCAGTGAGAATTATGACGAGTTGGATCTCACGCTGCTGCGCTACGACTTCGAAGAGCCGCACGGCGTCGGCGTTCTCGACCACAGCCGCGCCAACGTCCGCCGCTACCATGATGTATCAGTCCGCCGCGTCCCGGGCGTGCCGAGCGCCGTGGCGGTCGATCCCACCAGCGACGTGCTATTCATCAATGATGCTGGCAACGGCCGCGTTCTGGCCGTCGACCGCTCCACCGGCAGCTTCGATCGGCACGCGCGGCTCGACCAGGGTGGCGAGTACCGGCTGTGGTCTGCAACCGAGCCGGCGTTCGAGTACAGCGTATACCACTGCCTCGCCCAGGCCGAGATCGCGACTGGTCTCGACACGCCGTCAGGCCTCGCTGTCGATGACCACTTCCTGTACGTCGGCGAGTATTCGAGCGGCGACATTGTGGCGCTCGACAAGGGCACTGGCTCGGCGGTCGCTCGTCTTCACACAGGCGACCCCGGACTCATGGGCCTCGCCATCGAGCCCGCCACAGGTGAGCTGTGGTTCGTCAATGGCCTCACAGACGAGGTCGGCCGCGTGGCCGCCATGGCGGCATGCGAGCCGAGCGACGCGCCCTCCGGCTCGCCGCCCGCCCTGGAAATCCCGCCCGCTGAGTGCAGCGAGCCGACCGGCACAGGCTTGGAGGTGATCCTTGAGCATGAGCCCATGGATTGTAGCTACCGCAACCAGACCGACATGTGCCTGGGCGAGCAGTACGGCAGCAGCCGCGAGAACTGCAACGGTGAGGGCTCGTACAACCTGGACATGCTGCTCATGACAGGATTCTTTTGCCACCGGTGCCTGCCGGACCCTTGCCTCAACAGCGGCACCTGCGAGAACATTTGGAGCCGCGGCTACAAGTGCAACTGCCCGCCTGGCTTTGAAGGCAGTCACTGCCAGCGGGTCGCCCCCACGCCCGGCCCCACCCCTGCCCCGTCCGCTGCCTCCACTCCTGTCGCCACCCCTGCCCCCACCCCAGCTCCCACCACGCCAGCTCTCACCCTCTCGGCGCCGGTGCCTACTCCTGCGCCCACCACCCCGGCCCTCACCTCGCAACCCCCCACTGGTGTTTTCTCCACAGCCTCCGCCGCCTCCACCCTAGCGGTTGCGCCGCTGTTGCTGGTGGCCACGCTGCTAGTGCCGCCCGCACTCATTATGGCGCTCTTCTAGATATACCTACTGCCATGCATCTATTCATGTCTGGTGGGACCGATGCCGTTAATATGTAATGCAATCTCCTTATTCTAACCGACTGCAGGCACACAGTCCAATGTACCCGCCGCGTATCACGCCGCCATTGTAGCACAACTACAATTAACATGCCAGGAGAGGTATGGAAGGGCACTCGCCATCCCTGCCTGATCAGAGCTGCATGTATATGGGGTAGCATCCGCAAGCCAGATGCAGTTTTCGCTCATTTTCCTGAGTTGGCTAAGAGTGATGCATGGCTGCTGCGCACGTTGCATGATTTTGTGGGGATATGACCAGTTGCGCCAGATATCTATCAAGGCAACAAACCACGCGGTTGTGTGATAAGCTCTTTGGCTGCCTTGGCCATACATATCCCTATTATATGAATTATAGTCTTGTGGCGATATCGTGGCGAAAACATTACGCAATGCCGATAGAATCAATTAGGGTCCCTTGGTGAATGCATGCTGGGAAATAGATTGTCTGCGGGTTTACTTGATGCGGGTGTTTATAGTTTGTTTTACTATAGAGTATGTTACCATTGTGTGCAGTGCAATATTTCGCATCATTGGATCACACGCCTCCAGTCCCGATCTGTATCACGATGATATTTTCTGTATGCGTTGTATACTCCTCCCGGATGTCCTGTGCAAATACCCCTCCACCCCCTAGCGCTGTCCCCCTGCCGAATCTGGATGTTTGATTGGTTTTGCCAGCACCGAGCAGTTTGCACAGGGTGTGCCGCAAGTAGTGCATGGATCTTGCTGCCATGCCGAGGATGCCCGCCGACAGGCTAATGCCGCTGCCCTCTCCGCAGCGCGGCCTCGGTTGCAGCTGCACAGGCTCCTTGGCCGCTATCGCTGCCCCCTCAGTTGACGGTGTCGACATAGTTGCTACATGGGTGCAAACAGGTCCAGGAAGGGGAGTGCTATGTTGCCGCAAATGCTCCACGAGGGAAGAGCAGGCGTAACAGGCAAGCACAAGCCCTCGCCGCAAGATGGCTAGCACCAGTGGAGTTTACAGCCATCGCCGTCCTCCGAGCTCTCTACGTGTACAAAACTCCCTGTGGCCCGGACCCCAGTAGGTGTCGCCAGAGCCAAGCATGTCCTGGAATGTACTTTCCTTTACTAAAAGCAGCAACACCCCCCCCCCCCCCCCCCCCCCCCCCGGCCCCGCCGCCCTGGACCCGCTGTCACCGAGCTCCAGGCGGAGTGTAGGCGGGATTGACGAAGATGCCGGTGTCCTTGACCTGCACACGGCGCTCCTCCTCAAAGCCGCGAGCCAGCAGCGCGGCGCGTGCACGGCCGTTGCCCGCCTGGGCCTGGCGCCCCCGGGGCATCGCCACCACCACCACGCGCACTGGGATGCTCCAGTCAAGCATATGCTCCAGCACCGGGGCTTCGTAGCCGTCAAGGCTGAGCGACAGCAGGTCGACGGCGTCGATTCCGGCGCGCCGCAGCACCGGCCCGATCGGCTCGCACGCCCCCGACAGCAGCTTCCCCTCGGCCGGCACAAACTGGCCGCCGCCGCTCGCCGCGCTGCCCTCTATACAGACGGGCTTTCCCACCCACAGCGCGCCCGGCCTCCGCTGCCTCGCGCGACTGAAGTTATCGAGGTACGCCTCGAACAGCACGCCTCGCCACTGGCGGTACCGCTCGAACAGTAGCGTGTCGCTCATCGCGTCCCCGTGAAAGCCGAAGCCGCCAAACTCCACAAACGTCCCCCCCTTTTGCCGACCGAAGAATAGCTGCTCCACGGCTAGGTCTGCGCCATTGGCGCTGAAGTAGATGGCGGGCTTATGGCTGTGCCAGTAGCTCAGCGTGTGCACGATGTTTGTGAGGTCATACTTCCGCAGCGCGCCGAGCTCCCGCTTGGAGTGATGGGCCGGCGCGTGCCGCTGCCTCGCCGGAAGACGCTGCCCCTTCCCATGATCAGCCAGCAGCGCGCTCGCCAGCAGCAACCATGCCAGGTGATACCGCCTTGCTCGTATCGTGACGAAGGCCGGCATACCGGGCTAGGCGGGTAGCAGCAGGACCGGACACCGGCACGCCTCGGGAGGAGGGGGGCGAGGGGAGGGGGGAGCGAGCCAGGGGACGACGTTTTGGCAGGTCAACGGGGCAGGGGCACCATTCCGCGCGTCGGCGGAAGCGCCCGCCTGAACCTATACAGCGACTACTTCCTGCTGAGGCTGCCACATCGTTGGCGGCACTGCTACTCGCTACTACCTGTACCTGGTACCGGCACTGATCTGGAGGGGAAGAACGGCACCTTACGCGGGCGGGGGGCAGAAGGGTCTTGGTGCGCTGCTGACAACAACAAAACTGCTTGAACGTTTCGCAGAATTTAGCGAATAATGCGCGGTGGAATAAATAAAAAGCAAATAATTGGGAATTATTTGCTGCGTATTGATTCCACCGCACATGCGCGTATTGCGCCATATTGCATCATCCCGTGGCTGGCAAAACAACTACCCTGTGGCCTGTATATATATGCAGTAGCGACTAATCCTTTTACGGCCGGTAGTCGAGTAGCTATACCTGTAACTCAGTTACGGGTAGGTCGCAGGAGCCGGTAAAGTAAAAGTAAAGTTCGCCCCGGGACATCGGCCGAAGCCGCCCCAGCACTTGACCTCGTGCGCCAACTGCAGTCGTAGGTCTGGCATAGCCCATAGACCATTGCCTCATTCGAACCCCGAAGGGCTAATGCATCAACCGAGTAAACCCGGGACACGCCGGGCCGATATTGCCGAAATACATCGGCCAGGAATCGAACCCGGTACCTCTCGCACACGAGACGACCGCTCTACCGAGCGGACAAGGGATGTACCTTGTGAAGGTTTTGCCGGTATTACGGGTACAGGTACATCCCTTGTCCGCTCGGTAGAGCGGTCGTCTCGTGTGCGAGAGGTACCGGGTTCGATTCCTGGCCGTTGTATTTCGGCAATATCGGCCCGGCGTGTCCCGGGTTTACTCGGTTGATGCATTAGCCCTTCGGGGTTCGAATGAGGCAATGGTCTATGGGCTATGCCAGACCTACGACTGCAGTTGGCGCACGTCAAGTGCTGGGGCGGCTTCGGCCGATGTCCCGGGGCGAACTTTTACGGGTACAGGTACTCGTAATCCGGACAGACGGCCTAGGCGAGCTGGGACCAGCCCGCCTATCCGCACGTTGGCCCATTTTTCAGGTCCTCATTCAATTCGTGACGTACCCCGGCACTGAATCACTGCGTCTTTGTTACGAGATGAGACAGTACCGGTACGAATATGCAGTGACGACTAAGCTCTCACGGCCCGGCCGGTCTCGAGCCGCCGACTTGCATACTCGTAGTCACTCGCTCTACCACTGAGCGCCCGAGCCGAGCGCAGGAGCCGGTACGTCGTCAGTGTCGAAGTGTTGTAAATACCCCGGTTGCCGGGGTACATCATCCCTTGTCCGCTCGGTTGAGCGGTCGTCTCGTATGCGAGACCCGGGTTCGATTCCTGGCCGATGTATTTCGGCAGTATCGGCCCGGTGTGTCCCGGGTTTACCCGGTTGATGCATTAGCCCCTCGGGGTTCGAATGAGGTCTAAGAATCCTTATGCCAGACCTAGGACTGCAGCTGGCGCACGAGGTCGAGTGCTGGGGCGGCTTCGGCCGATGTCCCGGGGCGAACTCTACTTTACCCCGGTTGGCGAGGGGGTCGATAGTGGTGTGAGACAGCAGGATATTGAGCTCCGCCGCCCTCACCTCGAATACCCACTCCTCCGATGTGTCTTGACAGTTGCTAGCCACTGCTGCTGTCCTTGGCAGACGCACCATGCCTTTAGACGCTGCCGCCGCTCCCGCCGGCCGGCGTCTGTCGCGGACATCACAGATAACGACGCACGGATGCTGCGTAACGGTACGAGTAGTATGCAACCATCGACCCAGTTATTATTTGCCTCATCGACCAGCACGTAGTGGTCAACGCCCGCTGGCTGGGGGCCCACAACTCAAGCGGAAGCCGCGCCGGGGAAGAAGCTCGCCACTGTCTTTGCTCCTGCTACTCGTGCTTTCTCTAGACGCGGCGAGGTCGGTCGGCGGCGCGGCGCGCGGTGGCTCGGGGGTGCGGGTGGGGCTGCGGAGGGGGGACAGCCGGCCGCGACGGCAGTGCTACCACGGCCCCCTCGCGGCGCTCAAGGAAGTCCCGCGAGGTGAGGCCAACCCGCTGCGCGGCCGGCGCATACGGCAACATGCCGTGCTGCACACCCGCGCCACCCGGCGGCCAGCCAACTTATCTGCTTGCGATCCCCCCCCCCCCCCCCCCCCCCCCCGGTGGTCCACATCGATGTCCAATCGCCGATCGGTCTGACTGTTCCCGCTGGGATGCGGCTTCCAGGCCCGCTGGAGGAGCTCCAGGAGCCCTTCGAGGATGACTGGGCGCCGGGACCGTACGTGGACGCGTCGGGCGGCTACTGCCGCACGCTTGCGCCTCTTCAGCTGCGCCCAACCGGCTGCGAGTTGGCGCCCCTCTCGCCCCCCCGCCTGCTGCGTCTTCTCGCGGGCCGTCGGCTGGTGCTATGGGGCTGTTCCCTCACGCGGCAGCTGTTCGAGTACCTGGCGGGCAGGCTGCGCGCTCACGCGCTGCCCGGCAACCCCGAACTGGTGCGCGGGCCGCGCAGCTACCTTGTGCCTGGCTGCGAGCAGGTGTCATCCCGCGCGGAAGTGACCGCCACATTGGGCCCGGCACGTCTAACGCTGCCCTGCTTCCGGACGCCGTACGCCGAGCTGAGCCGCGAGTGCCTGCGCTACGCGGTGCCTGGCGCCGACAACCAGACCGCCGCCCTTTGCTACATCTACGCCCGCCGGGAGCTGCTGGACGCAGACAACCTCGGGGCGTACCACGCGCTGGCCGACTCCGACATCGTGCTCGCCAACGTTGGCGCCCACTTCAACGTGCCGCAGCAGTACCACACCGCGTTGGCGCGCCTGCGGGACGTGCTGGCCGCCAGCCGCCCCGGGCCGCTGCTTGTGTGGCGCGAGAGCACCGCGCAGCACTTCGGCGTCACGCCCGGCGGCGCGTACCCGCCGCGGGGGCGCTACCGCGACCGCCGGCGACTTTCCCGGGTGGACCCTGCGACCTTCCGTTGCACCGTGCGTGCCACCCCCTGTTTCCAGCAGGCCCAGCCTTGGCTAGCACATGAGAGCTTCTTTAGTTGAATCACTGAATCACAGCGGTTTACTCCTTGATGTTATATCGCATTATATCCGAGTATATATCTAGGAGTAGACTTATATTCCTTGGCATGTGGATAGCAGGGAAAAGTAATGGAGTCGGTATGAAGAAGTTGAACCTTTATAATACTGGAGCTATCATTACACAGAAGGAACCTTATGCTTTGGTTTTACGATTTATTATGAACTGGGGGGGGGAGGGGGAGGATCAAGGGATTGATATTACAACATGTTTTGTTAAGAGGGGCTTCTACAGTATCTGTTGATGACCGCGCAACACCAAGGAAACACTAACGGGAAGATGCCCCGCCCTCCTGATTGTTGCTTGCCCCTAGCAATGGCCAATGTCCACCATGGTCAAGAAGAATTTCCGCGACACGATTGCGAGGCGGGTGCTGGGCTCCGCCTTCCCGGTATTCCGTCTGTGGGAGGTGACCGCGATGGCGCACACCCAGCACCCGCAGACGCTGCGCGGCGGCGGGGCGGCAGACTGCACGCACTGGTGCTCCCAGCCGGGCGGCATGCTGGAGGTGTGGAGCACCATGCTGCTCAACTACCTGGAGGCATTGCTGCGGCACGAGGCCGCTGTGCGCGCGGCGCAGCGCCGGCTGTGGCAGCAGCGCGCTGAGCCGCTGTTCAGCGTGTACTACAAGGGGACGGCGGTGGTGCGCACGGCGGAGCCCGGGAACAACTGACAGGGCCCTTATCGCTGGCGGGCTCTTTTGACAAGTGCAAGATCGACAGAGCCACCGCGGTTCCGAGAGTCCTGTGGGAAGCAAGAGTCCCTTGGACCGTGCCCGACAATGCGCAGCTTTGCCTCTGGTGGAGGTGTAAAGGGGGAGCAGCCTGCCTGGCAATCCAGGCAAAGGCTCCCAGCGGACATACGAGAGCAGCCTTGCAGACGGGTCGTCCCCAACTTCATTGCCACGACGACGCTACCGGCAACCAATGTCGCACTGCCATCCGCTGTAGCGCCCAGAAGAGCAGCGGGAATCCTCGCTTGGCAGCGCTCACATGGTGGCAGCCGTGCGTTCAGAGTCACAAACCATGTCCCACGGCAGCACTTTGAAGCTTCCGCTCTGCCGGTAGTTGGCGCATGCATTAACTGCGGTAGTTGGGTCCTTTACGCGCGACACCTGCTGCCCGTTCACAGCCAGTGGCTCAGTTTCTACGGCATGATCATCAACACACCCTTCGTGTCATCAGCCTCATCAACTTGGCCACCGCTGCAACATGCCCCTTTCCCGCTGATAACCTCGACTGATATTTTCGGCAATATTGTAACTTTCCCCTGGTCCTGGACGATGTGACACCGCTCTGACCCGCTTGCAATCGATTTGTCAATGTAAGGCACCTGCTGTTCCCCCTAATCATGAATGTCCGGGTGCCAATGCGATAATAAGAACATTGCGGATACCAGTAAAAACCCGCCATGGCTATCAGGTCCACCGTAAACAAAACTATGGCTAATGTTGTTATCAGTTGTGCACGTGCCCGATTTGAGGCTTACGGCAAGCCTTCTTACATATATGCGTTGGCACCCGTAACCTTCTGCCACCCTTGACAGCGTCGTCACTATCGCAAGCCCCCCCCCCCCCCCCCCCCCCCGCATTGTCACAGCAAACAGCGTTCTGGAAGCTATGCAGAATAGATATAGAATGTTTACTCTAGCAGCTCCGGGATGTTTGTAAAGCAATGCCTTTTGCTGTGAAGCGCATCATGATCAAATGTAGGCGACCCAGATGTTGATTTGCAATTCATGCCGGCAGTGTATCTCAGGCTATAGGATAGGGTTCATGGAGGTGGTGGTGGAGGATCCCCCGTCATTCCATAGCCACATCTCGCTCGCAGCAAAAGGGTTGCATGCATTGAAAACCTAAACAGGTTTTGGTGGCATCGCGGAAGTCTTATAATTACAGCAATTTTCAGTGCCGCTCGGCTCCCACGCGCTACCCCTGCGCGTGGTCCCCATCAATTGGGTATGAATTCATGCAGTTTAGATGCCCCCAGCATGTCGATGCTACACAGAAATGAAGGACAACAGCTACAGCATGTCTGCGGCGAATCATACCGCATTATATTATAGATGCGTTGTTATTTCCGGGCCTGTGTGCTGCTCATGCTCAGCTGCTCATGCTGCAAGACGTACATCCAGAAAGCATGTTCCTAATTCATGCAGCCATGCTTCTTGTTGCACTTGTTGGAGCAGCAGTCGCTCTTCTGAGTGCAGAATGCGGATTGCAGGCCACAGGCGGGGGTGGGCGAAGGTGTCGGCGCTGGAGTTGGGGCAGGCGTTGGCGCCGGAGTGGGTGCAGGGGTAGGAGCCGCGGTTGTAGGAGCGGGAGTCGGTGCAGGAGTCGGCGCTGGAGTTGGGGCAGGGGTTGGCGCCGGAGTGGGAGCCGGGGTAGGAGCCGCAGTTGTCGGAGCGGGAGTCGGTGCAGGAGTCGGCGGCGGAGTTGGGGCGGGGGTTGGCGCCGGAGTGGGAGCCGGGGTTGGCGCCGGAGTTGGAGCCGGGGTTGGCGCAGCGGTCGTTGGCACCGAAGTGGGTGCGGGCGTTGGCGCCGGAGTGGGGGCCGAGGTTGTAGGAGCGGGAGTCGGTGTAGGGGTCGGCGCTGGAGTTGGGGCAGGGGTTGGCGCCGGAGTGGGGGCCGGGGTAGGAGCCGCGGTTGTAGGAGCGGGAGTTGGCACTGCTGTAGGCGCTGGGGTCGGGGCCGGCGTGGGAGATAGAGTCGGCGCAGCGGCTGTGCAGGTGTCGACCGAGCAGACGAGACTTCCGTGGCAGGCGTCGTCGTTGCCACCGCAGCCCGTCATACCTTCGGCGCACTTGCAGTCCGCAGTGCAGGGTTCAGCGAGGTAGGAAGCGAGACCGCGCACTCCGAAGGAACACTGGTACAGCAGGCGAATCTGCTCGACGTCTGAGGCGCTTGCGCCGTTGCGTTGGCCTATGGAGTTGCCGTGGGAATCGATTGTCGTCAAGCCGCTCTCCTTGGCGAAGGCTGTCCTGCCGTAGTGCATCACGGAGCCGTAGTCGTAGGTGCTGCCCATGCTGTTGATGTTGGACGACTTCTCAAAGTTGTGCTCCTTGCCAGGTGTGATGTTGTCGAACAGGATGGTGACATAGTCGTCCCGGTCAGGGCGAGACTGCTCGTGGTAGAAGCCCAGTGCGTGCATCATCTCGTGCTGAATGGTGCCTGTCCAGACACATCCCCATCCGTTCACATTCGGCTGGAGATTCAGAGGCTGGCCGCCGCTGGCGAGGCTGGACTGGCCGATGTATGACCAGCATCCTGAGTTGGCAGTACCCTGGACGCTGATCCACTTGGGGTCGCTGGCCTGCTTCGGACGGAAGTTGAGGATGCCGACGGAGTCGCCCAGGGCCGCAAACGCGTTGTTGATAGTAGCCACTTGATCGGCCGGGAACTCGTGGCCTTCCGCGAAAACCTGGGCAAACAAGCAAATCACTTTCAGCATCGGCATGTCAGGTTGTGCGCAAACACGGCATCGCAGCTCTCGGCACACCGACAAGCATGTGGAGACATGTGAGTACGCAGTGAGTAAGCTTACGTAAGGAATTTGGATGACGCCGTCACTGCCAACGTTGTCCCTCCACAGCCAGCTCTCGATACCCGTGGTCCCCCGAGTCGACGGCTCATCACGATCGGGTTTCTTCAAGAGCCCCTTGGCCACCTGCTTTTCGGCGTACTCGATTCCAAAGAATGCCTTGATCCCGTCGTAGTCCGGGGCAAGGCAGCCATCGATAAGCCCTGGTACGTCTGTATGCGCGGCAACCAACCTGTTGTCAGTGGAACTGCGCGAGCCTCTTTAGTGCGGAGCACGCGTTTTGCTGCGGGACAGCGGAGCGTTGGTAGCAACAACGTAGCAACGCCAAAACCGAGCGGGACTCACCCTTATTGATAGCTGCCTCGTTCGCGTGGCCGTGTCCGTTGGCAAGACCACTGCCACCGCCGACGCCACGCCCGTCCGGGGGGCCTTTTCCGTTCCCTTTGCCAGGATTTGCAAGTGCTGCCTGAAGGAGGAGTAGAGACGCGACTGCGAACGCCGCCGTGCGGAGACCTTTGGCCATTTTTACGACGGGGAGAGGAGCACTGCAGAACGCGCCCTTCGGCTCGACCCTGCCACCCGGAAGTAAGTACCGGTAGGGCCGATGGCTTCGAACGATTTATTGATTCGACGCGTGTTGCCGCTCCGGTTGTCCGCGTGGAATCCACTACGCTGGGCAGTGCTCCTCCAGGTCGAGTGTCGAGTGTCGGGGGTAAAATCGGGATTGTCTTCTGTCGCTTGCGGTAACAAGACGCCGCCCGGGACATGCCGGTTTATATACCCCGTCCCGCCTGCCCGACTACCCTGCTGTACTTCGCATGCACCCTTCTGCCCGTACTCGAAATGCTGATGATGTGTAGTATATTTTATTACTTATCACATCAGGGCTTTTTAAACAGAACTGACAGCAATCATGAAATGTTGCCAGCAAAGTGATGATGTGTAATGATGATGTGTAATCCTTACGGTATAAATTACTTACATGAGCTAGCAGCAGAAGGCGATACGGTATAAATACTTTACATGGGCTAGCAGATACGGTATAAATCCTACTATACAGCAGGTAGTCACTACGGTACGACCTACGCGTGCCCCACTCCAGCAGCACACAGTCGCGCTATTATCATCGCGCATTTCGCGGGAGTACGGTACGGTACTGGTCCGAGTGAATTTTTTGCATCAGCAGGGCTTAAACATATCCGCTGATCCGCACAACAAACAGAAGTACTGGTCCGGGTACTGAACTACTGCCGGAATACCTCAGGTTTTTTGTGTATACAGTGACAATACTGTAGCACTCTTACAACCAAGTAACCGTACCTTAAATCGGGGCGCGGTCAGCCGCCCGATTCAATGATTCGTTAGCTTAGATGTATCCGGCGCAGTACCAACTCCAGTACCGTACCGTACTCCCTCGAGCCGAAATGCGCGCTGATATTAACGCGCGAGGCGTGCCTACTACCATGAAGTAGGATGATTACACTAAATCATTAGCAGTACGAGTACGGGCAGAAGGGTCTCGCGACTATGTAAATGCACACTGATGCGCAGCATAGCTTTTGAAATCGGGGCTGCGCTAAATACTTCGCGCGGTAGGTACAGGTAGTAGGCGGTAGAGGAGTACGAGTAGTAGAAGGTACGCGAGTATTTTATTGTATATAAGTCAGTACTCGATCATCAGTCAGTATTATTAGGCCATCACCTTTTAATATATGTTTATTCAGGTGCCCCCCCCCCCCCCCCCTTTTTTGAGTAGCGCCTCATTCCTGGAAGTTGACATATATATAGATATATAGATATATATATATATACACACTAAAAAGAGCTGTCAAACGCGCACGTCGAGCCAATATGATATCAGCGAGGGTGCTGTTTGTTAAGTGTAGAGGAATGAATGCACAGAATGCAAGCTGGATCAAATCATCAGTTTGATCACATCAAGCAAGCAAAAACCAACATGGCATGAGATATAATGGTATGCTAGACCGTCAATCCCTAGCTAACTATATGACACTACGCCAAGCGATTCGTGCATTGCCCTCTAGAAGCCCTAGAGATGGCACGCTGTTGGTTTGCCCGCTACCCATATGATCGCTCCGTAGTGCGTGCAGCCACTCTGCCAGCATGCCATTTGCTATGGCATGCTGCGTGGCGGCAAGTGTTGCTGCGACGTTATCACGCCGGCCACAAAGTGGTTGGGCACCGGAGCACCGCGTTGCATACACTGTATGGATGTAGACCCGTCTTCCATTGCAAAGAGAGCTAGGCATCAATACCAATAATAATGACCACCGGGCTTGTGGTCATTGAAACTGCGTATCGTAGCTTTTTTCCACGTTGGTAGTAGCACGCGAATGCCATATCGAGGGCGACGCTAAGGCAAACCGAGCGAAAGGGTGCCGCCTAACACCGTTAAGGGCATGGCGGCAGCGCAGAGAAGAGGTCGTGCGTGTCTGAGGGGTGTGATGTGGTGAGCCGCAAGTTAGTGCGGCTGATGTAGTTATTGCACCCGCACGGCGCACCTACACGGTGTTTTGAATCGGATATATAGCGTGCGTATGGTGTCTCATGTACCCGTACAAGGACCACCTCCATCCCAACACCCCCGCATCGGCCACTAGCAGTTCACACGACATGAACGAGAACCTCTAGACCACCACCCCTGGCCCCTTTGGGGCTAGGGGGGCGATATGGCCCAAATCGTGTGGAATTTACTGGTGAGGCGGCACGGGTGAAGAATCGTGCAATTCAGCCCGTGTCTCGCCTCCTTCAGTTAACCGTATTTCCGCTATTTCTAAAGATTATCACAGCTACCCGTCACTCCATTGACTCCCGGTGTACCTACAAGCACGCAGGCGAATCGAACCATATTAGTGGTCTCCATCGCTAGCATACAGCACATGGGTATGCTAGCGATGGTGACCTTTGGTAGGCGTAGGTAGATGGGTGGCGCGTCGACCACTCATCTACAGGTGGGGGTTGAGCGGCCCCCCATTCAGCATGTTTATCTAATCTCTGCTCAAAAATGCGGAAGAGATTGCACCCCTATGTATATGTATGAGATGGGAGAAGAGAGAGAGAGAGAGAGCAAAGAGAGGTGGGGCACCGCGCATCGACCACCTCATGGACCATTCATGAGCTCTACCGCGCCCCTAAAAGCTATGCCATGGGACGGCACATGTGCGGCGGGCTAAATAGCAAGCTGCAGGTGGTAAAGGATGCCTATGCGGAAGGGGGTCGAGAGCGCAGAAAATCCGGGTCGCTCGGCCCCATCGGGCCGGCATCGACCGAGATTGACCGCAAACTTACCACCAACGGGCGTCACCCCTGCGTATGGGCCTCTCCTAGCGCTAATACGATCGATAAGTAGAGAGTTACCTCAGCCGCTAAGTAGGAGGGGTTGAGGCCGAGAGTGTATTTCCGAAAACGCAATTTCCAATATCGGACGGTTTCTTGGATCCGGGGCAAATGGGCCACCGTCCCTGGAGCCCCCGACATCTTGCTCAATGGTTGTATAGCACCCATATGAGATAGGCTATTTACCTATCTTATTTTCAGGGCAAGTGGTGCCAGTTCGGCTCGGGCATGAGGCCGTGAGCATAGCCCCCCCTGCCTCCGTGAGCCGAACGGCACTGCCCGTCCGCAGTTGCGGCCGACATGAGCACAACACTTCCCGCGGTAACCCGCCGTACGATATTGCGAAAACTACCCGAATGTAAGATCCGATGTGCGGTTATTCACGCCGGTAGTACCGTGTGCACATGCGGCATCTCGACGCGCACATCGCCCGGCCCATTGCCCATTCTCTAGCCTCTAGCAAGCCCATGTATGTCAACCACCGACACCGCGACCGCCCCTAGCGCCAGCAGTACCTCTATATGCGGCGATGGTGGGCGGGTCGCGGCCGCTACGGTCACGCAGGCGACGTGTTGCGGGATCTCAGTGGCGACCCCGCAGCAACCGATTTAAGCGCCGCCCCAACCATAAACTTCGCACTGATGGCACAGGCTCCGTCGGACCAGCTAGGGGCGGAAAACGTACACTATTTATGCCTCCTAATCTGACTTAACTGCCTTTCTATTCAATCTGTTTTGGCCTTAAGGGCGTATGGTGTCAGCAAAACGCAAATCCCCGATGGGGGCGGGTGCGTGGTCAAGCGTCGGCAGTCTCGAGGACGGACCTCGCGGCCGCCGTCCCGGGACATACACGTGCCCCGAACCATCCGTGTTCGCCATGTGTCCTCGAAGGGGTTAGAAGATAGGGCTACGGCGGGGCGGGCGGGAGCTGGTGGGATGGACGGGGGTGCGCTAGAGGATGCATGATTCGCCCCCCGCAATGCCGGGTGGGTACTTCGGGAGGCGCGACGCGGATCCCGCGGCGCAAGCAAGCAGGCGCGGCGCGCGTGGACAAATTATTCGTACCGTAGTCGGATCGCGAAATGTCGTACCGTTACTGCGGGAAGTGTTGTGAGGCTGTCTTCGCGCCATGTTGCGCAGCACACGAGCGAAATATACCGAGAAATGAGCGAAAAACATGATACACTATTCTAGAGTACTAAATAACGTACCGCGAAATTTATATTGCGCTATATCTCCGATGTGGCACATGCAGAGAGCGCCATGCGCGTGCATGTTCGCTGGTCCACCATATCCGTGGCGGCGTGCGTGGCCACAATGCTCGGGTTGTACAACGGTGTTTGCGTGGCGGCTCGGGATAGACGGGCACCGGGGCAGGCAGGTATATACCAAGGTTGGGCGGAACTCGGTTCCGTTCCGGCGAGTTCCGGAGGTCCGGCCCGGGTGGAACTGAACCGCCGAAGTTCCGTTCCGCCGGAACTCGGCCAAAAACCCGGTGGAACTGACCCGCCCGCCGGAAATACGTCGAAACTTATTCTAATAGACTCCAGCGTGTTGCTATCGCCTTGGCTCGTCGAAATCAGGTGATATACGGTGAGAAAAACACCGCATGTGCCAGGGAGGCACATATATCAGCGCCATCACACCTGGCATGCCGCACCAGAGTCGCTGACATCTAAGTCACCCCTCGCCTCTGACCCTACTGAGCTATGGCTTCCGACAATATTACCTTCCCTCTCGAACCGGAGGCGGAAGAGGACGTGCCTATGTTTTGGGAGGAAGCGGAAGGCGACGTAGAGGAGTATCCCGCCGCCGCCGACGGCGGTGATGCCGCCGATGACTTAGGGTCGAAGGACAGAAGACGCTAGCGTAACGCGTGACGCAGCGAATATTGCGATATGATTGGCTGCGAAGTTTACGCTCTCAGCTAAATCGATCACCGAATATACCTGACAGGATAGAAGACGCTCGTACGACTCCCTGTCACGCGTCACGCGGGCCGGGGGTTCCGCGCTACCGCGCCCCGGTCAACAGCGGCAGTGCGAGCCGAATCCACCCCCAATTGCTTGGCCACTGCCCACCGCCACTTGACTCACCCCCGCCGCCGCTAACCGTTACCCGCTGATACAGGGTAGTCACTATGTCCTCTCGTGGCACGGGGGATGGTAGTTCCGCACGCGCTTAGCGGCACCAACGGCGGTCGGCCGAGAAGGGTGCCCGCGCCTCCGGTTCCCTAGACGTTGATCCTCGCCCCCTGTCCTCTCAATTCACCGCCGCCTAGACGCAGCATACGACCCGGCAAAACCGGGGCGCGCGGCGAGGGTACTACGGGTGGGCTCATACTGCCCGATCATGGCGGCGGTGGCTGTGGATCTTGCGCGTTGTGCGACGCAAAGCCGCGCCGCAAGGCCATACATGCGTTACGCGTAACGATTTTTGGGGGACTTTTTTCATCTCGAATTTTGCCCCAAAAAGTATCCGTTACGGTTTGTGACGAGTATTCCGGAATACTCGTCACGCCGGGAAGTGACGCTCCGGTGACGCCTCGATCGACGTGGCACGTTCTGGTGCGAGTATTTAGCGTTACGCGTTACGCAAGCGTCTTCTATCCTTCGACCCTTAGTGACGCCGCCACGCCATGCCGCCCGGGCCAGCGGACCCCCCCCCCCCCCCTCGCGCCCGCCACTGCCGGCTGGTCCGCCCGACCCGAAACTCATGGCACTACTCATCACAATACCGATGCTCAGCATGATGAGAATGAATAAGCGGATACAACCGATCCTAGCTTTCGTTTTCGCGTCGAGATGCTCGTTCGGAACCATAACAACAGCACGGGTATCTACTCAGAAGCGAGGGGCGGAGTGGGCGGCTTTCTATGTCCCTCGTGATCCCGGTCCTGAGAATAAAGACGAAACGACTTACATGGGCGGTGATCTACACGTCGAGTGCTTTCTGTGTCACGCTGCGAAGGAAGATAACCCGCACTTCGCGTTTCCGGCTGCGGAGGACGAGGCGAAGATGCAGGCGCATTACAACTCAATGTCGTTATGGGCCCCGCCGGTGTCGCGCACTTAAGACGGCGGCTTCGTCAAGCACACCACCTGCTACCAGTCTAAGTCCGGCCCTAACTTACTTGTTGAAGAAGCATTGCAGAACCCATGATAATGCAGATGAGCTATTGGAGGTGCGTTTTGCTTGCGTGCCTGAAGCATAATGCGTGCCGCTGCCGACTACATGATTGCATGTTGCCGACTATTGCTTTAGATACATATATGTTACTTGTCTGCTAACGACGCTTCGCCCCCCCGGGTACAAGCATCCTTGACGCCTGCTAACGAAGCCCCCACCACCTCAGCGAGTACCAGCGCCCCCGCTCGCCACTTGCGGCGCCACCAGGCAAGCTGCCGACCACACCGTCGAGTAACACTTCCAGTCGAAGAAGAGGCGGAAGGTTACTGACTCGAGGACCACGATCTTCTGGCGCATACACGCCAGGCTGGTGGTCTTCCGCCGACTCCCCTTCTCGATCGTCGAGAAACTGTTTTCCGTGCCTCTGTGTGGTTTTTGGATCCTCGGCTGCCACATCCAAGCCGGAAGAAGCTTTGCGATGACATGCTGCCCGCTCTTCGTGAGAAGGGGCGGCAGCGCATCAAGAAGTTGCTTGTAGGGGTGAGAGGTATGTGTGCTGCTTTGTTTTGTGCTCTAAATGGTCTAATGTGCTGCTAGGCATAATGCTTCTCGTCTTATTGTCTTGTGATGGTTTACCAACTTGCTGCCATCTTGATGCGTGCGCTGCGTATTGATTGTGATTGTTGCATATATGTTGCTCTTTGCAGGTGTAGTCATCACCTTTGACATTTGGATGTCTCGCAAAACAGGGGACAACTTGTCGTTCGACATTCACTTCATTAACAGGAGCTCGCAATGGCACTACCAACACATCGTCGGCATCATCTTCTGCAAAAACGCATCCACATGCGAGGACATTGCCACCCTTATTGAGCCGGCCTTGACGGATTATGGCATGTGCCAACGTATCATCTCTGTGGTAAAGGATGGTGGCGGCAACTTATTGTGTACGGCTACGCTAAATCTATACAGCAGCCCACAAAAGTATTTGCTCACAGAAATCCGCGCGCATCCTCGCCTTGGTGCCTAAGCCATGGGGCCACGGAGCCACGGAGCGTTGTAATATAGGGTATGCAAGCCTCCTACGCCAAGGAGGCAGCCGTTTCTCCCGGTTCTCGCACTTTTAGAATTATTCTTCGGCAATGGCATTGTCTGGCACATGGCTAAAACCACAGAAAAAAACGGGCGATGAATAGGGGGCAACTTGTTGGCAGCGTAGTTTCCATCCGTCGCATATGCCCGCGCGCTGCCGGTGGTGGGTGGACGTATGCATGCGCTGTAAGACGACCGAGCTTGAGGCCAATCCATGCACGCTACCGATGCAATGCATGGCATATCCATGAGAGTGTGCCAGTAATGCCGCCGTCGTGATGGGGCCAATCATCCCACAATTTTCCAAGCTGCAAGATAAGCACCGCTGGCCCCGCCTTGCTGGGTGAAAGTAGCACACATAAAGTGCCTTCGATTGCATAGGTGCATGCTAATACCGCCCGCACCGTAGGCTAAGCGCGGGCTGGCCCCCTCAACAACAATGTCGGCACTGCGGCATAGGTCTGCGCACGTGTTGTAACACATACATGTCACCCACCATCCAAGGGGAAAGGCCAAAATGATGACGGGGTCCGCGCGATGGAGACCTATCAAAGGGGTCCTCGCGCCTGGGAGCTTGCGTGGAAGGGCACATTATTACATGCCCCCATCATGCGCCCCCACCCACAGTGAGTGGGCTGGCTGGGATACTAGAACAAGGGAAACTTTAACATGCCACAACATTTCGACGTTTTATTGGATTGAGCTGCAAATTAGTGTGTTGGAATGCGCAGGTCACGGGCATTCCATCGCACTAATTTACAGCCCAACCTGATAAAACGTCGAAATGTTATGAATTAAAACGTGATTGCAATATTACAGCTTCTTGCGTTATGTATGGTGAACATCACCCAGTTTGCGAATGTCGCATGCGGCCCGCTAGCTGACCATAGACTCCAAACCATGCGCCGCGCGGCATGGGCTAGGTGGCCAACACATGTATCTCGGCGACTATATATGGGAGAAAAACATGGTTGTTTACGTCCAAATGTCGGCGTGTCGTGCGCTCAAACTAACCGTTCACAACCCGTCCGTGCAACCCTTGTTACACTGGTAGTGCCGCAGATCAAGCGCCGCGCGCGCCACGCGCGCCGTCGCATTGGCCCTAGCACACCATGTGCACGCTCTTTCATGGTTATCCTCGCAATGGCTGCAACGGCGTAGACTATGCGTGGGGTTTCCGACTAAAAGCGACCAACCCCAAACTAGAATACCTATAAAAACATGCATAGACTTTTGTGGGCTGCTGTGTGTGTGTGTGTGTCATATATTATGCAGGCCGAGAGTTGACATCTACAAGATGACTGACGCTTTGACGGACCGCATCCTGTTGGGTGTCGATTCCATGCTTAAACCCTTCCACGCGTGCAGTCATGAACTTGGGCATGAGTTAATAGCAACCATGTTGGACCGTCGCTTGGTTGGGGGCGTCATTTACATGCATGGCGTGTCTGCCAAGACTGGTAAGTAACGAGGCAAAGGCCAAGATTGCTGCATCAGCAGCGGCTGCCCTTGTGATGAGGAACACGGAGGAGGTGATGGTTCCGACACTATACGATATGGACAACACCATGCAGACTGCGAAGCAGCCCCTTGCGCCTGTTGCACCGGATGATGCTGATAATACTGCGCCAGCCCCTGCCAATCGGCCTGAGGAGATTGGCATGATGAACGATAGTGAACTACTGGATGCCGGAGAACTGATGAGTTGGCGCGGCAGCACCGGTAGCAGGTACTGGTGAAGGACAACTGGGCACGGTACTACGCCGCCGCCAAGACCATGAGGCAAGGTAGCGGCTTTGCGCCCGGCGTTTCCCTCTTGCATTGGTGGAAGACTAATGCCGGCCTCTACCCCATTGTGGCTCAGCTAGCTCGTCTTATTCTTTGCATTCCTGCTAGTCAGATAGAATGTGAGCGCGTAGCAGGTATTCTCTTTAGCAGGCGGGTTGGTCACCCTGCACTTGCGTCGGTAACAAAATGGGCGTGGAGATGATGTCCGGTAAGGTTTTCATCACCAAGAACGTGGAGTCCACGGAGATATCTTCCATCCTCAAGGAGAAAATGGGCCCGGACATGTTCAAGGTTGCATTCCTTGCCACTGGCATCACGATCCCATCGGAGCTGGATGAGGCGCGCGCCATCGAGGCAGTAGCATGTGAGGGGCTGCTTGACATCAGTGAGCAGGAGGGATCGGCGCTAGAGCGCTACCTGGCTGGAGTGAGGAGGAGGAGCAGATGCCCGCCTTGGAGCGTGCTGATGAGGAGGCGTCCACCAACAACCGCTTCGTCATGTGATGTGTTAGAATGCATATGTACTTAGCATGGCTGGCCGTGATGAGGCCGGATGGGCAAGGGGCGTAGACATCACATCAACATGTAATATTGGTTTTTTTACAATCCGCATCTCACACTGGTGTCACCTGCCTGCACAAATGCACAGCTCATAGCACCCCAGCAACCCAATACAAACAGCCTAGTTCCGGCCCTATATCTGGCGGAATTCCCTTCAGTTCCGTCGGAACTAGTGTGTTTCGGCGGAATAAGCCCGTGCGTGGTTCCGTTCCGGCGGAACCAAACGGAATTCCGCAGTTCCGTTCCGGCGAAACTGAATTCCGCGGAACTCTGCGGAATTCAGTTCCGCCGGAACGGAAGTCCTCCATTTGGAGTTCCGCCCAACGCTGCTATGTACCGGCATTTCGGTACGCAACGAGCGTGCATCGACAGCACCAGGAATATCAACAATGCGCGTGGCGACGATGATGTACTTTGTACTGTACAAAGTAGTGTTAAGGATTCCGGAGCCGGCGACTTGCTTGACCCTTGAGACGAGTGGGCTGCGCCCAGCGGACCGCTCGCGGCCGTCGGACCTGACGCTGGCGGGGTAAGGGGGGGGGGGGCGGCATGCGATTACATGATCGACTTCGCGTGCGTGTCCTCCACGACCCCCACTTGGAGCAACGACCCCCGCTGGTGCATCCCGGGAATCGCGGCGACCGAGGCGGAGCATGCTAAATTGGCAGCGGACCGGGCGTCTTCCGCCCCAGTGCAGGGTGTTCACCGGTACTACCCTTTTGTGGTTGAGGACCGCGGCCGTCTCGCCGCTTTGACGGTGGTCTACATCTTCGCGGTGCCGTTGGCTGTGCGCAACTTCCCTGGCGGTCCTTCCGCCCCGACCTCTTGCTTTCTTCGTGGTCAATCCGTTCAGGCACTTCGGAACTTTGTCGCCAGCCAACCTGCTGAGTTCCGCCGTCACCTGTCGCGCACACGGCGGGGGCTGTTGCAGCGGGTCTCGGCTTGCGTGCATGGTATTCTGGGCGGCATTCTCTCTGCCGGTGTGCAGATGGCCAAGTGTTATACTCCATTTCCCTATAGCCATAATGTTCTGCTATACTAGCAGGTATAACCCCCGCAAAGGTAGTACGACTACGCATCCGCGGAGTCGCTGTACATATTAGTATTGCGGGCGTAAATATTAGTAGTATAAGGCCGAAGACTGTTCTGGAATTCTCTAGAGTTCTCTGACTCAAGCCTTACGTGGCTAACACAGCACGGGTATCCCATGACACCCGGCTAACATAGCACAGGTATGACTATGACCTCGGCGGGTATAAATACCGCCTCGGACAAGTCTACTAGGCAGAATTCAGAGACAGAACTATAACCCAGGAACCCCTGTAACCAGAAGAGATTGGCCATACTTTCTAAATCCTTCCGCTGCATCCTAAAGGGCCTAAAGAACAGGCTTAAGCTAGAGCCTAACACTTGGTTTCGGAGCTTAGACAGCGGTAAGCGACGTAAAGATGGCTACACCAGGAGAGACACCACCTGAGGACAGCGGCCACTACCGGCGAAGCACAGCCGATTCCGCTCGAAGGAGGTCAAGAGGGCACGCAACCGACCCTCGCAGACATGATGAGCATGCTTCAACGACTAGCCGACCGAGTCGAAACTATGTCGACGGAGCAAGCGAAGATGCAAGATGTAGCGCAAGCTACAACGGCGGCAACGGCGGAGATTCGCCGCTTGGACGAGTACGTGCGACAAGGCTTCAGTCATTTCGACGACCGAGTGAACCGGAGCCGAGTTGTAGAGCAGCAGATGCGAGACCAGCTTCGTTCTGCCCGGACCAGCGACATGCCTGGGCTCATGCCGAGCGATGTGAAACCAGCGAAGATCGAGAAGCTATCGACTACGAATATCGACGAGCTACGGAACTGGTTTCGTCATGCACGGGGTTACCTGAAATATCACAATGTAAACCCGGAGGAACCTCGTAGCGTGTACTGGGCATCTGGCTATTTTCACGGACCTGTATCCAAGTGGTGGTACGCGCAAGTGGCGAGTACGCACGACGAAATTGGCGGCGGTTTTACCGGTATTACGCATATGGAGGCGGCACTAATCACCGAATTCTGTGGACGTACACCGGCGAAGCAAGCTCGTATCAATCTGGATCGCGCGACACAGCGGACTACAGTACAGAAGTACGCGAATTATTTCCGCGAGCAACTACTGGAGTTACCACATCGTCACGAGGAAGATAATGTACATGACTTCCAGCGCGGACTGAAACCCCATATTCGAAAGGAGGTTGCCCTGAAAAACCCTAAGACCCTGGCAGAAGCTGTACAGGCAGCCCTGGCTGTTGAAGCTGCGGAGCGGGAGACAGATGTGCACCGCGAGATCCGTCGCGAGCGCCTAAACATCATGGACGACGATGGCGACGACGACGAGCAGTACTACAGCAGTGCTGAGGGTGAAGCTACAGAACAAGAAGACGACCTGTTGATGGCGCGGCGATTGACCGAGGAGGAGTTTGAGAGATTTAAGAAGGAAGGTCGCTGCTTTACCTGCAGGGCGAAAGGTCATGTTGCGTCCGCGTGCCCGAGCAAGAAGAAGAAGATTTCTGAATATCGACCCAGAAAGACCCGGCCGGGAAACTAAGACGTGAGTCGGCCGCGCGCGGCGCGCGACAGGGTGAAGGACTGTCCCCTAAAACGGCTCGCGAGACTACAGAAGTACAGCCCTCGTATCCTCGAACGACACTGAGGCCTGATTTCCTCCACAAGGATTTCAGCGACTGGATGGTACATCGCGAATTATTTCACGAGTACACGAAGAAATACGGACCCTGCGACCTGGACGGAGCTTGCGATAATGACGGCCTGAATTCTCAAGTTTCTGGTAGTTTTTGCTGTCCGACGCGCCCATTTCAGGAACAGGATCTCGGAGAATATCGGCGTATTTGGCTAAATGCCCCGTATGACCGAATTGAAGAATTTTTGGGCCACTACCTTCGACAGAAGTTATTGCATCCGCATCTACGAGCAATTATTGTGGTCCCAAAATGGTCGCGTAAGCCGTGGTTTCGACTACTGAGAAATTTTCGTCTGGTGGATGAGTTGCCAGCGGAGACTTCTGTGTTTACGTGTCCAACGAACGATGGCATAGAAGGTGCGAGACAAGATGTTGGCCCCACTCGATGGGCGACACAGATCTACGCTGACGATGGCGCCGGCGTACGGTTTCTACCGCAGCACCTGAGAACCCCACCGAAGCCTGAGTGGACGCACTCGAAGGTTCTAGTAACCGATGGAAGGCGAGTGCTTCTGACTGTAGAAGACAGCGGACTGATTTGGTTTCCAGAAGGCAAGCGGGGCGACACGGACGCGACGCCGGAGACAACAGCAGTACGACGATTACTCGAGCAAACTGGGTACCGGGTACAGGAGAGCAATCTACGGTACCTCGGCACTCAGCGGACGGGAGACAACCGGTGTCCTGTATACCTGTATCGCGTTCGTCGTAATACTGTACCTGCGAAAACCCCTTTGAACCGTGCACTATGGACAACATGGAAGAAATTATTGGAGGCACGAAGTACGGGTTATCTGGAGACGGAGACAGTACGCTACCCACTACGGTACGAAAGCTTCGGCGAACAAATTGATGAATATGTCAACCGTAACGTCCGACTACCTGGCGAAGACTCCACATCGCGTTTGTGCAACGTATCTTCACCGAGTGGTACCCGACTGCTGACTATTACTGGCGAATTGCGAGGACGACACTGTAAAATACTGGTGGACTCTGGTGCAACCGAAAATTTTGCGAGTACCGAATGGGTGCAATTGCATCAGTGCCCTACAGTATCCGGAGGAAAACACCGTATAAAACTGGCAAACGGCAGTATGAGTACCAGTACCAAACGGCTGAGGAGCGAAGTACTCACCGTAGGAGCTTTCGACTATAAATTGGACGCTATAGTTACAGACCTGGAGAAATTCGACATTATTCTCGGACACCCTTGGCTGGAAACAGTTAATCCTGACATTGACTGGACTGCTAAAATTATCAAACACCGGAAGACTGGACAACACATTGCTACAGCGGAACAGTATACAGTACCTACGACGGTTCACCATCTGGACGCGGCTAAGATGGCGAAGGAGCTGAGGAAGAGTCGCGGCGAGGAACTGCTTGCTGTTGCGGTACGCGAGGTGTTCGATGCGGTAGCTGAGCTGCGCACGGACCAGTCGACCGAGTGGACTGAGGAGCTCAAGGAGTCCCTTATGGAGTTTGCAGACATCATCGCGGAGCCCCACACTGACCTGCCACCGGAGCGCGAGTTCGACTTTGAGATCAACCTGGAGAGTGATGAACCCCCCAAGGAACGAACGTACCGTATGTCACCAGCGGAGTTGCAGGAGGTACGGTCACAATTGGAGGAATTGTTGGCAAAAGGGTGGATTCGTCCGTCCAAGTCAAACTACGGCGCCCCAATTTTATTTGTGCGTAAGAAAGACGGCACTCTGCGTATGTGTGTGGACTACCGTAAATTGAATGACCTTACGAAGAAAGACCGGACCCCGCTTCCTCGCATCGACGAATTATTGGACTCATTGCATGGTGCGACTATTTTCAGTACTCTGGACCTGTATAAAGGCTACCATCAAGTACGAATTAAACCGGAAGACATCCACAAAACAGCGTTCCGGACACACTATGGACTCTACGAGTACTGTGTGTTACCCTTCGGCTTGACAAACGCCCCTGGATTCCAGACCATGATGAACCGTGTTTTGAGCCCATATCTCGGCAAATTCTGCGTGGTATACCTGGACGACGTGCTGATCTACAGCAAGACAGCTGAAGAGCATCTCGAGCACATCAGATTGGTGCTACGGGAGTTGCAACGACACCACTTGCATATCAAGCTGTCGAAGTGTTCGTTCGGCCGTACTAGCGTGGAGTTTTTGGGGCATATCGTCGAAGCAGGACAGATCAAGATGGACCCCCGGAAGGTGGAAGCAGTTCAACAGTGGCCCGTGCCGAAGACAGTAAAGGACGTACGAGGTTTTCTCGGCCTTGCTGGCTATTACCGCAAGTTCATCCATAACTTCGCGGCTATTGCGGCGCCACTACATGACCTGACGAAGAATCAACCGGAGTTTGTGTGGACGCCTCGTGCTGATGCGGCGTTTCGTGCATTAAAGGACGCAATGGTACGAGCACCTGTACTGAGTATACCGGACACATCTGCGGACGCCCGTTACACATTGTATACAGATGCTTTTGGATTTGCAGTGGGAGCTGTGCTGCTGCAAGATCAAGGCTCAGGACTTCGACCTGTCGCGTACCATGCACGCAAGATGAACAAACACGAAGTTCACTACCCGGTACATGAGCAAGAGTTGTTAGCGGTTCGTGATGCACTCATCAAGTTCCGATGCTACCTTGATGGAGCGGCGGGCTTTACGGTCATCACCGACCATGACACGCTACGGCACTTCTTTCGCCAACGCGATTTGTCGACGCGGCAAGTACGATGGCTGCAAGTGTTTGCGCCTTACCAACGACATATGGACATCGTCTACAAGCGAGGAGCTGCCAATCATGCGGACGCCCTCTCTCGGCGACCCGACTTGAAGGATGCGCTACAGAAGCTAGATCTGCTGAACAACTGGTCAGAAGACGAGGCTGACTGCGAAATAAATTCAGTTTTATTTGCTATGGAGTCGCGACTACAGGCGGACAACAAGTTTTATGACAAAATCAAGACCGCATATGACTCCGACGAGTACTTGAAATCGCGGAAGGCTTTACCATCCTGGCTAGTACGTCACAGTAATGGTCTACTGTACGCCTACGGCTCACGACTTTACGTACCAAATGTGGCGGACCTGCGACAACGAGCACTGTACGAACTACATGACGCGCCTACTGCTGGACACCCAGGAGGACGACGACTACTGGCGCGTACTGTGGAACTGTACTGGTGGCCCCGTATGAAACAGACTGTCACTAACTACGTGCGACGCTGCCCTACCTGTCAACGTACTAAGGCGGCCCGGCATAAGCCATACGGCTTACTTCAGCCCCATGACGTACCGTCACGACCATTTGAGGTAATATCCCTGGATTTAATCACAGATCTTCCGGAGTGCCAGGGGTATGACTCAGTAGTGATTTTCGTATGTCTACTGTCAAAGCGAGTAATTGTTGAGCCAACTACGAAGACAGTTACTGCTGAAGGCCTGGCGGAGATTATGCATCGCTCAGTTTTTCGTCATTTCGGCCTACCGGCTAAACTCATCTCTGACCGAGACCCCAGATTTATGTCGGAATTCTGGCAAAATATGTTCAAGACCATGGGTACTAAGCTGAACATCTCTACAGCTTTTCATCCAGCAACCGATGGCCAGACGGAACGCACTAACCAAACTTGGGAGCAAGAGCTACGCTGCTACGTGCACCCCCTGCACGATGATTGGGTCAACCACCTCACCAACGTGGAGTTTGCGATCAACGCTGCTCAGTCGACTTCGACTACTATGTCCCCTTTCAAGGCGACTTTGGGATTCGAGCCGATTACACCTGCTACTACTCAACTCGCAACCGAGCCGACTCGAGCTCTTCCGGAACACGTCAAGTATGTACAGGAGCTTCATCGCTTCGCGCATGATTGCGTACTGGAGGCTCAAACTCGTATGCAGACTGCAGCTAATCGTAAACGACTACCCGTACCATTCAAGACCGGCGACAGAGTTAAGCTGAAGGCGTCTCATCTGAAGTTTATTCAGCAACCCTGTGCTAAGCTACGCGATCGCTACGTGGGCCCCTTCGTCATTACAGAGCAGATCTCACCAGTTGCTTTCCGATTGCAACTACCTGCGGGCGTACGAGTCCACGACGTGGTGCACGCGAGTATGCTGGAGAAGTGGTATGACAACCCTGACCAACCGGCGAAGTCTGAACGAGTACCGATTGTCCATGACGCAAACCGATTCCATGTTCAGGACATACTCGATGTTGCCTTCAACAACAATGGCACTGGACTACTGTTTCGAGTGCGATGGGCGTTCCCGTACAACGTACCAAGCGAAGACACCTGGGAGCCCCTACGCGGAGTCAAGCACCTGGACATTTTCCGGTCGTTCTTACTGTCTAAACCATACCGACAGTTTACTGAGAGCCCAGACTTCATTCGGTTCCGGAATCGCTACCCAAGCCGAGTACCTTCCGCCTGAACTTCAGAATCAAGACCAAGACTGTAGTTTCCTGTAGTTCTGTGACACCTGCACAGCGAGGACGCTTGTGCTTAAGGGGGAGAGAGTGTTATACTCCATTTCCCTATAGCCATAATGTTCTGCTATACTAGCAGGTATAACCCCCGCAAAGGTAGTACGACTACGCATCCGCGGAGTCGCTGTACATATTAGTATTGCGGGCGTAAATATTAGTAGTATAAGGCCGAAGACTGTTCTGGAATTCTCTAGAGTTCTCTGACTCAAGCCTTACGTGGCTAACACAGCACGGGTATCCCATGACACCCGGCTAACATAGCACAGGTATGACTATGACCTCGGCGGGTATAAATACCGCCTCGGACAAGTCTACTAGGCAGAATTCAGAGACAGAACTATAACCCAGGAACCCCTGTAACCAGAAGAGATTGGCCATACTTTCTAAATCCTTCCGCTGCATCCTAAAGGGCCTAAAGAACAGGCTTAAGCTAGAGCCTAACACCAAGTCTGATGCGTGTGCTCGTGCCCACTCCACGTCTTCTCATGTTGCTGCTTCCACCCCGCAGTCGATGTAGAGGGCCTTTCTGATTGCCCTTTTCTTTGGTGATTTCCGATATCGCCTTCTGCTGCTAGCTCATGTAATTTTTAGTGTTAAGGATTCCGACTTCCAATAAGAAATACTCAAATACTTTGCCGCCGATTCCGGGGTTTGAGTAAAGTAAAAGTAAAGTTCGCCCCGGCCGGGACATCGGCCGAAGGCGCCTCATCACTTGACCTCTTGCGCCAACTGCAGTCGTATGTGTGGCATATAGCCCTTAAGACCATTGCCTCATCAGAACCCCGAGGGGCGACTAGCGACCTAATGCATCATCCGGGTATCCCAGGACACGCCGGGACGGTATTGCCGAAATACATATCGACCGGGAATCAATACCGGGACCTCTCCCGTACTGATAGCCTACCCCGGGGCGGGGGTTCCTTAAGTTCCTGGCAGCTAAGTGACTTGGTGGTTCCCTTGGCTCCTTCTTTGTTCTTGGCTCCCTGTCCTCCTGCTCGATTTATCAGGCTTATGTCTCTCTTCTGCTGGCAACCTTTCATAGTTGCTGTTAGTTCTGTTGTAGTGCGCTTTTGTGAAAGCCCTGATGTAACATAAAATATCTCCCGTACGAGACGACCGCTCAACCGAGCGGACAAGGGATGTGCGCTGGGGGTCGTACGAGTATTTCGGTACTTGAGGCCGGAAATACCGAAATACCAAAATACTCGGGAAGTGGCCTAAAAGATCTAATTATAACGCGCACAAATTCTTCCTTATCCGTGTGTCCTGTACGAGGGGAAGTACCTGGTACGAGTACCTGTAGCTCGCTCGCGCGTCAGCGCAGCCAAGCATTATTTTACATCAGCACTGCTGACGCGAGCGAGGGTGACGATGACTGATATTAAAATATGTTCCGGTCGTTTTCAATCGACGCGACAACCGTAAAATACAAGTCGCTAGCGCAGAGATCAAGCGCTATATACAACAAAAGCAACAGCAGGGGGTGCATGTTGTCGAGAGGGAAGGCTCCGAGATTATTCTGATCTAAATTAGTTTACGGGTTTCCTCCCTTGACCTAACCGCTTTTCAGCTACAAGTGCTGCTCAGTTATTTATTACATCAGGGCTTCCACAAATGCGCACCACAAACAGAACTAACAGCAACTATGAAAGGTTGCCAGCAAAAGAGAGACATAAGCCTGAAACCAAGGTCGAGCAGGAGGACAGGGAGCCAAGAACCAAGAAGGAGCCAAGGGAACCACGAAGTCGCTTAGCTGCCAGGAACCAAAGGGACCCCCGCCCCGGGGTAGGCTATCAGCCGCGGCGAGGACGCTTGCAGCCAATGACCCAGGTCATAGCAACACATGCCGACGAGCGACGCGACGCACCATCACGTGCCGCACGCGCGGCCGCGACCCCGCCAAGACCGTTGTCTGCATGTGCCATGTTGATGAGCAAGGAGAAACGGCGGCGCCACGCAGACAAGAGCTAGAGCGTCGCCTACCCAGGGCTTCCGTAACTGGATTGCTGCCTAAACGGCCGTCGTAGAGACGCTGCAAGGGTTTCACTGGTGCCAGTCCTGTCCCGGGGGCGAGAAAAAAAAGAGTTGGCCGAGTTTTTGGCCAGTGTGTGTGTGGCTAGCTTTCGCGAGCTCCACCAAGAAAGCCTCGGCGTGCGGGTCCAGCGAGCCGAACTCGGAAACGGCGAAAGGAACAAAGCGAAGCATGCCAGCGGCGTTGGATCACCCTCGTCAGACACCCTCGTCGGGCACCCTCGTCATACTTCTGAATTTTGTGGCGCTCTGCAGCCCGCAAAGCAGTCGTTGGATCCAAGCTTGACACGCCGAGGATAGGGGCAATGGTGGTATCAACAGCAACCGTGTTCCCGCGGATACTGCCATACCCAAAAAGCCCAACATCGGCCGGCCGGCCGGCGCTGCTCAGTGGTACGGGAACTAGGCAACTGTTGTTGCGCCCTTTTTGGGGTGCAGCACGAGTAGACATAAAAGCAGCCATAACAGTTGAGCCTCCCATCTTCCAGTTCTCGCTGCGTTACACGCAGCGATGTTAAAACTGTCTCGTAACCTGTTGCGGGCAAGGTCACCCCAGATTGTTCAAGACAGCACCCGGCTCACCACTCGAGTGTGATATTCTCATCCGTACATCCGTGCGTTACCATGCCAGATGGAGAAGAACCCGTTGTTGAGCCGACGCTCAAGTCGCTACACGCAGACGTGAAGGCCCAGTCTACATTGATGCGCGAGCTTGCAACATCGTTGGCCCAATTGACGGCTCGTGACCGCGTTGTTGGTGGAGATGGGGCACATGGCTCCGGTTCCGGGGAGCGCATCGCGGGACAGCCGGCAAGCAGCGGGGGAGCCGCAGAGCGCCCCGACTTGCTAGAGCTAGCCCAGAGCGACCGTGTCGGAGCAAAATCCGTGAGTGACAGAATACATACTTGCTGTATCCGCCTGTGAAATCCTGTAGAAAGTGATACAGAATTGTTGTGTACGGCTACGCTAAATGTATACAGCAGCCCACAAAGGTCTTTGCTCACAGAAATCCGCGCGCATCCTCGCCTTGGTGCCTAAGCCATGGGGCCACGGGGCCACGGAGCGTTGTAATATAGGGTATGCAAGCCTCCTACGCCAAGGAGGCAGCCGTTTCTCCCGGTTCTCGCACTTTTAGAATTATTCTTCGGCAATGGCATTGTCTGGCACATGGCTAAAACCACAGAAAAAAACGGGCGATGAATAGGGGGCAACTTGTTGGCGGCGTAGTTTCCATCCGTCGCATATGTCCGCGCGCTGCCGGTGGTGGGTGGACGTATGCATGCGCTGTAAGACGACCGAGCTTGATGCCAATCCATGCACGCTACCGATGCAATGCATGGCATATCCATGAGAGTGTGCCAGTAATGCCGCCGTCGTGATGGGGCCAATCATCCCACAATTTTCCAAGCTGCAAGATAAGCACCGCTGGCCCCGCCTTGCTGGGTGAAAGTAGCACACATAAAGTGCCTTCGATTGCATAGGTGCATGCTTATACCGCCCGCACCGTAGGCTAAGCGTGGGCTGGTCGAGCCCCTCGTCAACAATGTCGCCACTGTTGCACATCTCTGCACGCATGTTGTAACACATGTCACCCACCATCCAAGGGGAAAAGCCAAAATGATGACGGGGTCCGCGCGATGGAGACCTATCAAAGGGGTCCTCGCGCCTGGGAGCTTGCGTGGAAGGGCACATTACATGCCCCCATCATGCGCCCCCATCCACAGTGAGTGGGCTGGCTGGGATACCAGAACAGGGGGGGGGGGGGGGGGGGGGTTAACTTTAACATGCCATGACATTTCGACGTTTAATTGCATTGGGCTGTCAATTAGTGTGTTGGAAAGCCCGTGACCTGCGCTTTCCAACGGGCTTTCAGGTTACGCAGGTCACGGGCATTCCATCGCACTAACATACAGCCCAACCTGATAAAAATGTTATGAAGTAAAATGTGGTTGCAATGCTACCGCTTCTTGCAGGGCGAACATGATGTAGTTTGCAAATGTCGCATGCAGCCCGCTAGCTGACCATAGACTCCAAACCATGCGCCGCGCGGCATGGGCTAGGTGGCCAACACATGTATCTTGGCGACCATGGGAGAAAAACATGGTTGTTTACGTCCAAATGTCACCGTGCCGTGCGCTCAAACCGTTCACAGCCCGGCTGTGCAAGACTTGCTACACTGGTAGTGCCGCAGAACAGGCGCCGCGCGTGCCACGCGCGCCGTCGCATTGGCCGTAGCACACCATGTGCACGCTCTTTCATAGTTATCCTCGCAATGGCTGCAACGGCGTAGACTATGCGTGGGGTTACCGACTAGAAGCGACCAACCCCAAATCACACCCATAAAAACATGCAGAAACGTTTGTGGGCTGCTGTAGCACCTGAATATGTATTTACATATGCATTACATTTCCATCGATGTAACAGCACAATTACACATGTTTGGTGGGACCGCGAGGTGCATGTGCAGCTGTGGCCCTTCATATTCTCCGCGGCTTGAAAGAACAATCACTGAAGGGATAGATTAAGTGAATCGACATGTATGTCGATGATATACACATGTCTGTAACATCGTCATTCCTTGTACGACGTGGCATTCTGTTATTGTGATAGCCAGTTGACACATGTAGGTGCAGGTGCCCCTTATAATCTCGCAGTGCGACGATCATCGAAACTGGACATCATTTAATCTAGTAATGCAACACGGGTAGCACGGTATGTATGCTTATTGTGCCGCGTATCGTTAACTTGGTACTCATTGGCGATAAACCCGCAGCACTCTACATCTACAGTGCAAAGCAGGGTCCCGTTGAAAGTCAAACTGCTCGACAAACAATCAATCGCTTCACTAGACAGGTGTATTCAGCCATTTTCTTCAGCATGAAATGGTACACCAGGAACTGCAGCCTCCCGCAGCATAATATTGGCAATTTCCTGTGCTTGTCAAGGATATCGTGGAATGCTGTATACTCGTGACACATGGTGAACATGAGCCCTTCGCCAAATTGCTCAATACTGCAGGTTCAATGCATCAGGTCGGAACTTGTTCCAGGTCATCGCTTGGACTGTACGTTGCTCAGCACGACCCTTGTTCAAACCAATGCGGGGGATTAGGCTTCTGATGTGAGTGTGTCCGAGAAAAAGTAATACCGAATTCGCCATCCCTGCGAAACCGCTGTGCAGATGGGCGCGCAGAAGCGGCTATGCCCTGCGCCTGGCAGCGCCGCCACTTTTGCGATGCATGCCGCGGGGTGACACGTCCCTGCCGCTTTGGGCGATGCTGTCATCCCACGCCGCGTCTATGTCCTCTGACAGATTGGGCAAATTGGGCAGGCCGCCGCTGGTGAAGACCTCGACCATGAGGGCGGTGTAGTGCATGCATTGCGCCTGGCTCCAGCGCTGGCGCGCGCCAAACGTTTGCGTGGCCGTAATCGCGCTCGCGATGGCGCCTTCGGCTGCCTGTCCCAGGAGCGGCAGCGCCGCCGCGGACCTGTAGCCGAGGCGCGCGTAGCTTGTCATGAGGCGCTCCGCATGCTGCGGCTTGAACTCGGCCAGCCGCGCCTGCACCGTGCTGTCCACCGCCTCAAACAGGCGCCGGTCGGTGATGTACAGGTCGGCGAACGAGTTCACGAGGCTCGCGACGCCCAGCGGGGACATGCCGCCCACGCGGCCGTCCGCCTCGCGCGCCACCGCGCGAAATAGCGGCTTGGGCGACACGTAATCGAGCTGCGCAAAGGACCATGCCAGGTTCACCAGCCCCTGGTTGGAAAACTCGGCAAGGCGGCGCGGTGCGGCGGCCGCCACGGCGTCGAGCAGCGGCGCGCTGTACTTGCCCAGCGACGCCAGGCCCCACACCGTGTTGGCGATCGCCTGCGCGGAAAAGGCGTCCAGCGTGGCGGCGGCGCGCAGCGCCATCGCGTCAAGCAGCTTGGCGTCGTAGTGCCCGATGCGGGCGAGGGCCCACGTGAGGTGGCTGATGTCCAGGGGGAGCATGCGGTGCGAGAGGCGCAGCGCGTGCGGCGACAGGCGGCCGAGCAGGCGCTGGCCGTCCACGCCGAAGCCCTCCTCGTCCCCGGCAATGCCGAGCTTGGCGAAGCCCCACGCCAAGTTTGCCAAACCTTGCGGGCTGAACTCGCCGCCGCGGGCGCCCGCCTCAGCGGCTACAATGTCCAGCAGGTGGTCGATGGCCAGCGAGCGGAGGCCGAGCTTCGCCAGTCCCCACACCACATTGGACATCTCCATGGCCGCCAACGACGGCACCACCGCGGCTGTGCTGGTCGCCAGCGCGTCCAGCGCGGCGGTGGTATGCCGGCAGTCGACGTCGCCGATCTGGGTGATGCCCCAGATGAGGTTGGCGAGGCCCTGCGGCGAAAAGCGGTGCGAGCGCTCCGAAACCTCGTCGGCGAGGGGCGCCATCAGGCCCGGCGACGCGACGCCGCAGCGCGCGAGCGCCCACACCAGGTTGGACAGCCCCTGCGGCGAAAACTCGCGCAGCCGCCCCGCCGACTCGGCCGCGATGCCCCCCAGCAGGCCCGCGGTGTTGACGCGCAGCTTCCCGACGCCCCACGCCAGCATCGCCAGGTCGCGCGCGCCGAACTTGTGCAGCGCCGGCGCTGCGAACGACGCCACCTCGGGCATCAGGTTCTCGCGCACTGCGGGCGATGCGTGCCCCACCTTGGCAAATGCCCACACGATCACGCACAGCTCCTGCGGCGGCAGAATCGCAGCAGCACGTACCCCGTGTCAGCCCGTGGCGCAGCTGGGTGACGTCACCATGTGGATGCCATTCAGCACGGATCCGGCACAGGGAGAGGGGAAGAGAGGGCGAGAGGGGGGGGGGGAGGCGCCACGTGCGTGAACATCTCCACGCACCGACTAAACTGCTGTAACAGTTAACTGGGTTCCCAAAATAATGATTTGTTTTGCGCCATTGCATGGGAGATTCCATGCTGTATTCGTTGCGCATCATGACAAAGTTCCAGGTTAACAGTCAAGAAATCGTGTATAGCACACCCAAAGCGCTGTTACGGTGAACCCCCCCCCCCCCCCCCCCCCCTCCCCCTCCCCCCGCCCCTCTTCCCCCCTGCTTTTGGGACACCAGATGCCAGATGCTCCTTCACGGGTGATGTGAGCGGCATCTCACCTGGCGGGAGGTGCTCCGCACCACCTCGACGGCGCGCTGCGTGAGCGGCGGCAGCAGTGGGCTACCGGTGCGCTGCAGCCGGGCCAGCGCCCACGCCAGGTTGGACACCTCCTGCGGGCGCAGCCGAGCCAGAAGCCCGCGCCCGCCGTCCGGCAGCGCCTCCAGCTCCCCCAGGAACGCGTCCGGCGAGTAGCCCAGCCGCGCGAAGGACCACGCCAGCAGCGAGACCTCGGTGGGGCGGGTCATGC
Organism: Tetraselmis striata; assembly: GCA_006384855.1. NCBI lineage: Eukaryota > Viridiplantae > Chlorophyta > Chlorodendrophyceae > Chlorodendrales > Chlorodendraceae > Tetraselmis > Tetraselmis striata. The sequence goes on along the minus strand of VCJN01003490.1, from coordinate 147,507 downwards.
TGCCGCTGGCGAGCCGCTCTGCCGCTGCCAGCTCCACGCCCAGCAGCAGCCGCTCCAGCTGGCCGCGCGGCCCGTCCCAGCCCAGCCGCGCCAGGGCCCACGTCAGGCTGGCCAGCTGCCGGCCGCTGAAGTCGCCGACCTGGGCGGCGGCCGTCCCAGCGAGGGCGGCCAGCAGGGGCGGCAGCGCGGCGGGGGACGGGCCGTGCCGCGGGGCGAGCGCTACGAGCCGCGAGGCCGCGGTGCACAGGTGGATGGGGTCCAGCTCGCCCAGGCGGCCCCGCAGCAGTGCGTCCAGCGCCTCCACGCTGGGCTGCTCCTGGATTTCTTTGTTCAGCCGCACGGCCGCCAGCCTGCTGCTGTCCGCGGGCGGCTGCCCGGCATGTCGAGCGCCGCTGCTGTGGAATGCACCCTTCAGGGGCAGCCAGGCATGCCAGTATATTAGGGCGACCGGAATCACCTGCGTGCATTCATGGGACCCTGCGCTGCGCTGTACGTTACCGGCGAGCAGACTGAGAGAAGGGATGGGCGAGGAATGGGCGCGGATTGCAGGACACGAAACGCCCTGAATAACACATTATGGGCAGCTCTGACGATGCTGTCAGGGGCAGGCACCCCTCGCTAGCCTTGCACCTCCTGCCCACCCCCTCAACTGACCATGTCGAGTACCTCGGGGACCGTGATCAGAGAAACAGAGGGAGAGGGAGAAGAGGGAGGGGGAGATTTGACATATTCGTGCAGTAGGAACACACCGAAGCAATACTCAGACGGCACCAATCATGCCCGCTTAGGTATATAGCCAGAGCTTTCCTTTTGAATGTAAACACCAAGGAGGGGGAGCTGGTGCGACGTTGCCCTACACCACTGCACGCATAACGTCACGAGTGCATGTCGCTACTGGTACTTGCTCACATGCGTCGAGCGACAATGTGGTCGCATTATTTGTGACAGTGGTGCGAACGTGCGCTGCCATATCGGAGGACAGAGAACCCGCTGGCCGCGCATAGGGCTGGCGCCGCAGCCAACCAGTAGCGCTAATAGGAGATCGGTTCGAGCACCACCCTGTCAGCCGGCTCGCACCTGAGTTTCTTCCTGATTACGACCGCCGCGCCGACCCTTATCCCCGCCCCCTCGGCCGCATTGGAACTTGCGGCGGCGGCGCTCCGAGCCCGCATCACCGGCCGCCTTTTCCGCCTCTCTACCGCCCCCCGCCGACGAGGCGTCGACCCGTGCGGCAGCGGAAGACACGCAGCACAGCCTGAACCTGCTCATGCACCGACACGCCAGCCTGAGTGATCCAGTGAGGAAAGGGAGGGGGATCAGGGGAAGGGGGCGGTAGGTGGGACGACACAACGGCCGCGCTTTTTTTTCCCAACGACACAGCAGCAGCAGCTGCGGCAGCGGGGCGGTCGGAGCAAAATATATTCGGCATGCTCCTTGCTGGATATTCGGCACGCAGTAGCCCGGTTGATTCTTGAGAAGAAAACAAATAACTGGAAGTTGGTAAAGAACTATCCGTAATTCGGGCTATGATAACAGCGACCCACCTTCGCGGTGGCGCCGCCGGGCGGTGCCGCCCGGAGAACCCCGCGGCAACCCGTCCAGCAGCGGGGCACGTGCGGGCCTGCATTGCAACTGGCACTGCGCCAATGTGCTGCAGATATCCCCTATGATGTGCCAGTCTCACCCCTGATACTACACAACGGTGTCTGCTGGTGTTTCGAGTTTCAAGAGCAAAGTGGCGAACTCTGAGAGACAGGGTCAGGAAGTTAGCAGCGACCACTTCTAAGGATTAGCTGCGGTTCAGCATCACGTCGATGCGTCGCGGCCGGCCCGGGCGCGCGTGCCGGTGGCACTGCGGCGACAACAGCAGCATCAGTGCAGCGGATATGATGAGCCGTCGCAGAGCAGCGAGCCCGCGTGACTTCCGTATTACTTCCGTGTGACTTCCGTCGCAATCAGCAACAAGTATCAGCTGAACGAAATCGATACAGGCCCGGTTATATACTTCGGTCGAAATACATGTCGAAGCCGCGTATAATATAACTTGCGTGCTGCCCGCATGAAATTATTACACTTTGACTCATCATATCGCATACATTATGTTATCTTTCCGTTTGTATAACGTTAGATTACTACGTCAGTCAGCACGTGTCACATTGTGCTGATCGGTGTGAGCGCCGCCGTGGGTACAGGGTACCTAGGTCGGTCGTCTCACAGAAACATTATTGCGGTTCAAATCGCTAATTGCGCACACTGTTACATAGCAGACTGACGATGAGGTTATTGGCAGTCGCTATTTTAAAGATTGTAGCTTGAATAGTCGCTATTTATTTTAAACCACAATAGTGCCGCATATCTAAAAGGGTTTCAAAGTTGAGTCTGGTTTTGCCAAAAATATTGCGCAGGCTGTTTTACACAAACAAGAGCCGAAATTGGCAGGGAGGTGAAGTGAAAGCGTGGAGGGAAAACGGAGTCACACGGGGGGGGGGGGGGGGGGGGGGGCGCTGCGTGTAACGCAGCGAAAACTGGAAGATGGCAGGCTCAGCTGTAACGGCTGCTTTTATGTCTACTAGTGCTGCACTCAAAAAGGGCGCAACGACAGGTGCCTAGTTCCCGTACCACTGATGAGCTGCACAATAATCATGTAGCCGAAAAGCAGTTAGGGAAAGGGAGGGAACCCCATAAACTAGTTTAGATCATTTCAAAGTTGAGTCTGGTTTTGCCAGTCATGAGCGAACGGAGAGAGCGGTGGATTGACGGAGAAGGGGTAGCGCCAGGTCATGAAGGGGGCACCGGGAAGGCCACCGCTGCGGAGTCCTGTTGGACTTGGAAGTGGCGTAGGCAGGGGCGCGATGTGACCGAAGAAGAACTATGCGCGCCAGACGAAGGAAGAACATTGGGGTCGATGTAGTCCAGAACAACGTCGGAGTTAGGGGCCCAGCCGCCTTGGTAGCGAATGTGGGACAGTGGAGCTCCGATGGCGTTAGTAGCGGCAGACGCTGCTCCCTAGCGAAGGCTGTGTGAGGTCCATGAAGTGCCGGCGGGAGGGGCAGCACCGACAAGACGAACGGCTGTATGTAGAGAGCCAGTCCGACATTGTAGCGGCGGTCCAAGATTTGGACTGCTCGATCGGGGTGACAGCCCAAAAGTTTGTTTCGGCCAAGGCAACATGAACCATGGAAACAGACTGTACGCGGTCGATGAAGTGGTGCATGATGAGACGACGTGCAACGCGGGGTGTTCTGACACAGGAAGGAGCAACACGCGCAGGTCGTCGGGGCCCCGTCGACTAGCGCGGCCTTTCTCGCGGTACACCTGCAGGGTAATGTTGTAATCGTTGACATGCACATCCCGCACTCGGCAGGACACGCCAGTAAGTCCCCTAGGAAAGAACATGAAGTTGACAACCGAGGCCACGAGGGCTCGGAGGTTGTATTGGTACTGTGGAGTGGGAGCAGACACAATCAACTCTATCTGCCCGCTCGACGAAGCTGCAAGCGACATCAGCAGGCAAGGGGACTCGCAAAGGGGCAGCCTCCAGCCGGCGCTGCCGTAGCATTAGTCCACGACGAGCTGCGGTAAGGTGCAGCAGGCTGTCCTTAGCGATCGGGTCGAGGTTGTGCAGCTCGAAAGACGTGTTGATTGCGGACAGGTAGGGCTGCAACGATTTAGCCCCAATGTGTCCTCGCTCACCAACCCAAGCAACGTACCGGAAGACAATAGCAGTGGTCGCCTCCAGCGGGCTGATGTTCTCGGAGTCGTGGCAGCTCTCCGCGCGAACTGAGAGAGTCTGCCGGCGTAGCTCTTGAGGGTCTGAGCGGTGAGAGAGCTGGAGAGTAGATCGAGAGTCCGCTGTCCCAACACGTCCGAGCCGAATGCGTCATGCAGCCGAGACCGGAGCGAAGCTACCGAAGGGGCAACATCTTCGGGCTCGTTAACTACGTAAGCGCGGCGCTTGGTGGATAGCGTAACAGAGGGGCGGTTAATGTTAGCAAAATATTCGGCAGCGCAGCGGTTAGGTTTCCGGCTGTTGGCCGATATAGTCACTGGACGGGTTTGCCACAGCATCAGTACGGGTTTGCGGGGCTAGGTGCAGGTAGGAGGGCCGCCCCGCGCCCCCTTCGCGCTCGTAGCGCTTGTCACGCGCGTAACGTACACACGCGAAGCTTGGTCGTTGCGAGCCGGTTGTAACACGCCGTGAAACAACCGACTGACGAACGCAACGGTGAGATGGCGGTACGGAAGGCGGTTTGTTGAGCCGCCATGTGCAGGTGTGCGGATGGTTGAGCCGCACTCGGCTGTAGTTGTAAGAAGCGCCATACCGAGGAAGGTCGTGCGTCTAAAGGAAGTCTGTAAGGTGGGGCTTCTGGTCATGACACATGGCGCTCATCCCGTCGTGGAGCTGCTAGCGTTCGCCTTGCGGCGGTCACAGAAAGGTGGCCTCGCAAAGCCCCAGCAGATCCAACGAAAGGCGCCCCACACCGTCACTCGTGCTCACCTTCGCGGCCACGCCCACGACCACCACCACGTCCACGTCCTCGCCCGCGCCATGCTGCTGCTGCCGCTACTCGAGCAGTGGCGGTTGCTTTGGCGCTACTGGCAGCTGTCACCTCGGAGACGCGACGCTCGTAGTTCCTCATGAGCTCCCCAAAAATCGCAGAACCCAAGTGCGCAGAAGCAGGCTGAAAATGCTGGGCTCGCAGCACGTCCAGAACAGCTTGATCACCATGCAGGCGTTTGACCTCATTAAACCTCCGTATGAAAGCCAGACGAAAGCGAAACGCCTTGTCGATGTCCTTGGCGTGATTCCGAGCACGTGCGAGGTAGGGGGTGAAGTCTTGACTTGCAGTTGGGACGTAGGATAGCAGCTCGTCAAGAGCTACAAAATGTTCAGCCATGTGGGCACCGAAACACGACATCCAAAGATACTCCTTTTGGGCCGGCAGACGCCGGTCATCCTGCTTGAGGTACTCGTTCGGTCGGTCGGTGCTCAGGGGGAAGAGTCCAGGCACTCGGCTGACCGGTCGAACGGCCTCGTAACCAGACTCTGCTCGTTGCAGTAATTCTGGCACCGCGAGCAGGTAGTCATCCTCGTCACTCACGGATTTCCTCCGACACGGCCGCTCTGGGCTGGCTCTAACAAGTCGGGGTGCACTGCGGCTCCCCCGCTGCATGTCGGTTGTCCCGCGATGCGTTGCCCGGAACCGGAGCCATGTGCCCCCGCCTCCATCAACAACAAGGTCACGAGCCGTCAATCGAGCTAACGTTGTTGCAAGCTCGCGCATCAGTGTAGACTGGGCCTTCATGTCCGCTTGAAGCGATGCAAGCGTCGGCTCAACGACGGCATCTTCTTCTCCATCGAACATGGTAGCGCTCGGACGTACGGATGCGAATTTCACACACAGGTGGTGAGCCGGGTGTGGTGTGAACAACCTGGGGTGACCTTGCTCGCAACGGGTTACGAGACGGTTTTAACATCGCTGCGTGTAACGCAGCGAAAATAACTGGAATATGGCAAGCTCCGTTGTTACGGCTGCTTTTATGTCTACTAGTGCCGCACCCAAAAAGGGCACAACGACAGGTGCCTAGTTCCCGTACCACTGAGCAGCACTTGTAGCCGAAAAGCGGTTAGGGAAAGGAAGGAAACCCCATAAACTAGTTTACATCAGAACCCCATAGCCAGGGTCCGTGGGGTGTTTTCAAATAAGGACTACTACACAACATAATTACGTTGTATGCCTGGCAGAATTAGGGAATGTCCCCAGAAATGAACATAACATGTCCGTCCGCTGTCCGCCCGACCTCCGACCCATTGGGACCTGACCCGTCCCATGGCTTCGTGGACCGTACTGGGACGGGGCAGGCTGGCCCTGGGGAGCCCGGAAATGGATTCCTCGCGGTCGACAACGGGCAGATGGGCGGCGGCCGGGCGGGCGGAGGACAGATCGGACCAGCCGACCAGCTCTCGCCCTGCCGGCCGCGACTACCGCCCGTTTGACCAGGCCAACCCCTTAGCGCACGGCCGCACGCGCCCTGCTGCCTTGTGCGACCGTGCCAGGTACGCTACGTGCGCTGTGGCCCCTAGAGTGCCAATGAGGAGCACCGGGGAGTGTTCCTCATTGAAGGGCAATTGGGGGCATTGGGTTGGAGATTAGCCCCTCTTGCTTTTTCAGGAGCTCCACCGCCTGGTCCACCACACCGTGTTGGTACAGCTGGTTGTCCTTCGCGAGCTGCATCACCCACTCATCGGCCTGGGTTCTGGAAATGCGGATGGTGCTGCACGCTCTGTCGGCCGCTGGCTGTGTGGCTCCGCGGCCGCGTTTCTGCTGGCCGCTCGGAACGAGGCGTGTCGCCAGTAATCGTTGGCTGCCCGCCGGCCGCCGCCATATTGGGGACCCCTCTTGCCCCGTTTCCGACTCGCCGCCACCGAAACCCTGCCGAGACCGCGACCCCGCCTCGCCGATGCCGTCGGCACCGTCAAGGTTCACCCCTTGCATGGGTAGGCGCTAGTGTGGGAGGGTGGGAGCCCGGTCGTTGACTGTGTCGGGTGGAGTATAGTTCTACTGCATGCAACAAATGATCGTTTACATGCGGATGACCGCCGCAATGCCGCAATGCCGCAATGCCGCACACCGCCACCCACCCCGCGACATCAGGTATGTTTTCAAGGGCTTTCCGAGGCCGAGCCAAGACGGGTAACCCGGCGGGGCTCGGAGGCCCCGATGGGTCCCGCGCCCTGTTGTGGGCGCATGTGCGCCATCAGGACAAGGCCAAAATGAAGTGAAGCGCCTAACTATGGTGGTCGGGCGGGTAACCCGCACTGTGTTAAGGCGTTTATATATCAGGCACTGTGGTATAAGGATTGTGTGTGTTCCTTAGTGGCGCAGCAGCATTATGCTGTAGCGAATAACTGCTCGCGCGATAATAATGCAGCCCTTTTCTTTGGTGATTTCCGATATCGCCTTCTGCTGCTAGCTCATGTAATAATAAGGCAGCCCCGCCTCCTGCCATTGCCTGCCCGCCTGGACGATGCGCTGACAGGCTGGTACCCGTACCTGTACTGATGCGAATTACAAAATAAATAAGGTCGGTGACAATAAATCCAGCACCGCTAAAAGCAGTACGAGTAGTCGCTACTGGTCCGTGTATCGCGACGCGAAGGAAATTATACTACGGTAGTGCGTGCGCGCGCGCGTCGTCAGCAACCAACATCCGGGAGGCGGGCGACGAATAGCGACTAAAGTTTTCTGGCGGGGATGCGGGGCGATGGCAACCTACCATTCCTTGCCGTATGTCACAACACCGAACAGGCTGGGCTACAGGACATGTAGGACAGCTGGTATTTATCGTTCAGCTGTAGTCCCTCCCCTGCGATAAGGGGTGGGTGCCCGTAATTCTCCGTCCGCAGATCCACATCCAGCCGCAGCCATGGCTTTCGGAATGCGTCGACTCGCGGGCGCGTCTGCACGCCGCCAAGCCGCCACCATCGCGGCAGCCGTCCAGCCAACAGGTCGACACGTCTGCACCTCACCCGAGTCCACGAATATCCCGGCCCAACACCCCGTCCTCGCTCCGGGCAGCGGGGTTGATCGCGCGAGCCCAGCGCGCCCAGATAGCTGATGTGGGTGGGCGCTGTGCTGCCGTGCAGGCGGGGCGCCGGCGGCCGCCGCGGGCGCCACTATGAGCCGGCTTGGCGGCGCGTCCTACGAGCAGCGCGACGCAGTGCCGCATCAGCAAGCAGCGCCGCCGGGTGTCGCGCCAGGCTATGGCCGCCTTGGGGCGGCAGGTGCCCCCCCCTCCCGCTTCCCAATCCCAACCAGTTTCTACCCATTACCCCCTCCTCCCCTGCTCTCCGGTTCCCCAACCCTCCCTGGTCTCATTTGTCAGCCATCCGCTGCACGTCCCATCCAGAAAGTATCAGGAGAGATGGGCCGTCAGAAAACGGAATCTTGGGAAATTGTGGCTGACCGCTATGAACTTGGTGATGATACTGCGGGCAGACCGACCGTCCATGGATACCATGGATTTAGCCAATATCAGTTTGGGGCGTCTCTCCTTCAGTCAGTCAAGTTGTCAGTCAAGTTGTCATGTTGAGTGCTTGACGCCATGCATCAGGGTCCGTTAAGTGGTCCCCCAGCTGGTCTCATTTTCCTCTCATCATTTGCATGACCCTCAGTCAGATCAGACAGTGCAGCTGACAGTGGGCCGGCTGCCGCTGCGCTGCGGGCATCGCAGGATGGGGTGCGGCCTCCAGGCCATCACAGCCCGCGCTGGGTGCGCCACGGCTATCGCGCGCCTGCCACGCAGCCATCCCTGGCGGCGCCGCCCTGCTGCCCTCCACCGCCTGGCACGGCAGCGGACACGCCCACAGCCGTGGGTTTGCCTCGGGCTGGTGGCCGCTTGGCAAGGGCAGCAAGGAGGACAGCCCGGCGGGGGAGGAGCTCGAGGGCGGCAACGCACTGGCTGCCTCGGACCCGACCTCGTCCCCGGGGGCCGACTCACTGCTGGGGGCGCTGCCGGCGGAGGCAGCGCAGTCGTCCGCGGCCATCGCGGACGCGCTCAGCCAGGCGGAGGCGAGCGCGCAAGCGGTCGCGATGAGCCAGGGCTGGTGGAGCTCCAGCCTGCTCATAGAGTCCATGTGCCAGATGACGGCGGCCCTGGATGTCCCCTGGTACAGCCCACCGACCCCCCCCCCCCCCCTTCCCCCTCGCCTGCCATTCCAACCAGTAGCATCGCCACCTCTAATTTAACATCACTAGGGGACGTGTCATGCCCCAGCATGCTGGCTGGCTGGCTGAGCCGCACTTGACCGGACATGGTGGCGCCAGGTGGGTGGCGATCACGGGCGTCACGCTGGGCGTGCGGACGCTGCTGTTCCCTCTCATGGTGTACATGGAGGACTCGCAGGTGCCCACCCCCCCCCCCCCCCCCCCCCTTCCCCTGGGACACACACCCAGTGGACGCGACATGCCATCCCACCGGTGTCTTGCGCCTGGCTTTGATGTGCCTCGCCAGCTCTCGATCAGGGCCGACACCTCTTGATGTCACAACTCGGCTGATGGTACGCTACCTTCAGTTTGCTGCTATTGTCCTCCGAAGCTGGATATGACGATGTACAGTCCATCAACCATGCGGGCATCAAGCGCCGACTACTCACAATGAAATTCCTATTATCTGCCTGATGGACGAATCAATGGCCAGAGGGATTTTGGGTGGCGGTCGTGGGGGTTAATGGCTGTCGCATGAGTACCAATATTGGTATATCATCGCCGGTTTTCTGGGCAGGGAGAGATACGATGGGGTAGCAGTAGTAGATCAACGGCAAGGATTACAAGTACTCGCACCACGCAGCAGAGGTGGGAGCACCTGTTGCAGTGGAAGGGGGGGATGGGCCGCGGTGTGACATGTCCACGATGTCCCCCTCCTTGCCCTTCACGGCGCATGGATGACTAGATCAAGCTGAAGAAGGTGCAGCCGGAGCTGGACCGCATCAAGGAGAAGTACCCAGGCGTGTACAGCGGCGACAAGGCGGCCCAGGAGGGGCTCAAGGCGGAGTCGTACGCGCTGTTCAAGAAGCACAACATGAACCCCTGGTCCGGGCTGGTCATGATCCCGCTCGGCCTCACGCAGGTCTTTGTCTTCGGCACCTTTTTCTTCTCGCTGCGCTACCTCTCGGAGGCCAAGATCCCCTCCATGATGGCGGGCGGCACGCTCTGGTTCCCGGACCTCACGGTGCCGGACCCCACCTTTGGCCTGCCCATCATGGCCGCCGCCACGATGCTGGCGGCGGTGGAGGTGGGCGCCATGGACGCCCCCTCCGGCGGCCAGGGCAGCACCATGAAGAACATCATGCGCGCCATGTCCGTGTCCTTCCTCATGATGGGGCCCTACTTCCCCTCGGTGCGCAGCCCCCCCCCCCCCCCCCCCCCCACACACACACACACAGTGATGAGGAACATTGCTCAATCCATAAATCCATGGCGCCTATTATTGTAAATGATTATTGCTGCTGTTCATTGCATTACAATTGATTTGACTTGGTACAATGATTTGCGCTGACACACATCATATATGGAAAGAAGCAGTGAACCAAAGAGAAAAGAACAAACGTTACATGGAAGGGACAAGTAGTAGTCAATTTGGCTAGGAAATGATCCCTCAGATGGCCTTCAGACTTTCCTTTCTGCGCTCATTTTTTGGCTCAAATGCATGGCCCAATTACTACAACACCACGTTCGACAGTTGCTCATAACATATCAAATGTATAGATTTAAATGGATAGTGAGTAACCGCATGCATTTATACTCGGCTTTACCTACTGACGGGCACTGGTTTTGCGTAGTATGAGTGCCCCAAGTCCCCATACACCCACTTTCACACGCCCGGTACACGCGCATCTTTCCCGCTGCCTGGACATGCCCTAAGCCCCCCCCCCACCCCCCTTCCCCCCCTCCATCATCCCCGCAGTCCCTCTTTGTGTACTTCACCACGAGCAACATCTTCACCATGGCGCAGTCCAGCGGTGCGCCTGCCCCCCCCCCCCCCCCCCCTCTGCCGCTTCTCTTTGCTGCCCTCTTTGCATAGCCCACTTCACTGTGGACGAAGCCCCCACCCTACCCGACCCTTTTCAGGTGATTTGGCATGGCGTAGTTAGTAGTGATGCCTAGGGTCACTCAGGGCATGCTCCTCACGTTACGAATCATGTCTCTCGAGATATTCTCTTCTCTTCGGCGGCTGTTCTCGCTAAATTACACTCTTCCCCCCCCCCCCCCATTTGCTTCCCTACTGCTGTCGATCGTAGTGATGGGCTCCCGCGCATTCCGGGGCATGGTGGGTCTCCCGCCAAGGCTGCCGCCGGCGCCCGGCAGCGACAGCAGCGACTTCGGCGCCATATGGCAGCGGCTGAAGGACGCGGACAAGGCGGCGCGCGAGCCGGGCGGCGCGGCAGGGCAGTCGCAGGCCGTGAAGGTGTTCACACGCAGGCCGGGTAAGAGCAGGAAGGGCCGCTGAGTCGCGATCCGCCGGGGGTCGGAAGCACCCGGCCGACAGGCCCGCTAGAGGAAATGCGTCGGGAGTAGGTAGCCCTATTCCAGAGTTTTAAAAACCATAACACTCGCGAGTTTACCGCGACGGCCCGCCGTCGGCCCATCCGCTGTGCCGCAACCTCGGAATCCGCACGTACACGGCCGGTACAAGAGTGCCGTGCACGTGACGCTTTCCCTGCCTGGCGTCATCGTCGGAGGCAAGCAGTGAGCGTGAATTGACGACTAGACGGGAGTATCCCTTTCAGCAGCAGGGGCGCTTTGCGAGTCGAGTGGCTGCGCACTGGTGCGGTGTTTCCCATGTGTGCCGTCCTGGAGCGCTGACCAGTAGCGAGCATGACCGCGGCCGCGGCAGGGCTCGGCGGACACGTTGAATACCGACTGCCATGGCGACACCCTCGTCGATTGCTTGCGTGCGTGCTTCCTCGCAAACTAAACGGGAGCGGTTACTTTGGTAAGTGTGGCTCGGGAGGTTGAAAATATGGGGATCGGTGCCAAGCCGGGAGGAGGCCCCGGGGTTGCGCCCCCGCGTCGGCTCCCCCGCATCTACGGTTTCTAGCATATGGCGCAGAACATCAGGACTCGTACTTCGTGCCGACAATTTCATCCGACAAGCTAAACAGTATCGCGCGTGGCCCTGGCCACGGCGCTGGGGTCAGCGAAGGTCTACCGGGCGCCGCTTGCGCGCCCTGGCGACTGCTGCTATCAACTTGATCACGCAACCGAACCGGTCACTCGTGGTTCCGATGGCCGTTGCGCTCGAGGGTCCGAGGAGTTGAAAAGGGAGCCCCGGGGGCGGGGGAGGGGGGGGGGGGGGGGTTAAGGCGCCACGATGTGCGAGGGCGCCACGAGGAAGCTGTACACGTTGCCGCCGCGCGGCTCCAGGCGGTGCGAGCGCTGCATCGCCGGCCGCCGGTTGACGACCACGTCATAGATGTCCTCGATGACCGAGCGGTTGAGCGTGAAGGTGTTGTGGCGGCCGCCTTGCACGTTGGACTCAAGAAACGTGCAGTCGATCATGTCCACGCGCACTGGGCGGCCGTCGTCCTGTGCCCGGAGAGGCAGAACAAGCACACAGGTGTGAGACAACGGAATCGGGTACGTTCACGCAAGCAGCTTGACAGCGGTTACACCATCAAATGGAGAAAACGATTACTGGAATTGTGTTTCCGCTGTAAAACCATGACTCAACAATGTGGATATAGCATGCCGAGGTTAATATATATAATGAACCGCGTGTGAAATGGATACCCGTATGTCATATATGCACACATAAAAACAATGTTAGGTGTTATGTCATTGACGTCGTGTGAATGCGCGAGCTACTTATACGATGATTCATAAGGCATAACACAAACGGCAATATTCGCAATAAGTAAAATGAACATATTGTACCATGTTGTACTCGTTTATTACATCGGAACGGAATTTGCGGCATTATTACCGCTTTCATTATTATGATGCCTAAACATATTGAATTCCAACAGTGTAAACATAATAACATATATGATAATGTACCCACATGTATCGATTTTACACTTTCCACAAAAAACGCATCAGTGCGTTTACAAAAAACACTTTCTCCCCCGGGCACGTGCTCTTCAGTGCGGGAGGACGGCGACTGCTCGAGGAGAGAGATGGGGGAGGGGGAGATGGGGTTGTGCTGACCTTGACGTCGTAGATGTGCAGGCCGAGGCAGGTGTCGCGCTGCTTCCAGAGCCCACGGCAGGGCTGCGAGGCGGTCACCTCCGTGGGCAGCCAGCTGGTGCCGTGGCTTTTCTTGAACCACTTCATCTGCAGGTTGTTCATGACGTAGCTGAAGAGCAGCGCCGCGTCCTTGAGGTCGCCATACACCGTGGTGATGTCACAGATGCTGCACAGCGCGCGGCGCAAACAGTCCCCGTCAGCACCTCCAAGACGCCGCTACTGAGCAACCGACGAGGTGCGGCAATCCATCCTCCAAAAAACAGCGCTGCACCGTCGCGAGAATCGACGAGGGGCGGGCCAATCGCCTGCGGCGGCCCAGCCAGGCGTTGGCGTACCGGTCCAGGATCTCAGCGCGCGTCTTGACAAACTGGTGCAGCCCGTACTCTGGGTTCATCAGGATCACATTCACAAGGCGCAGCTGGCCGTCGAAGTCGCTGGGTTCGATGTTCTGAATAGTCACAAAGAGTTCAAACAGACCACCAGGGGTGGATAAATTTTAGCGCATACATGCGGTGTGGGGTGGGGTAGCCTAAGCGGATGGCACTCACCATACCAGGGCCCACGCGATCACACATCTAAAGGCCCTGCAGTCAGGTGGGGGTGGCAAGCCGAGCATGAAGTTGACAGGTGATGGGGGTCGGGCATGGGTTGATGATGGCGCACTAGAAGGAGTCCGGGCGCCCACCAGATTGACGTCGGAGGGGTTTGCGTCTGTGGGGCCGCTGAACTGGCTGCGGAATGTGGTTTTCTTGTCTGGGGTGGAATCGTGGAAAAGGCTCTGGGAGGGGAATCAAATGCACGAGAGGGCAGAGAGAAGGGGGCGCGGGGGGTCAGTACCTAATTACAAACTGCAGAGGGGCCGCAAGTTCCATGATCAAAATGAAGGGCACCGTGGACTTTGTGCCGTTGCGACTCAATGACAAGCATGCAGCATGGGTGGGTGCGCAGTTAACTCCGCAATGGGTGACGTTCACAGTGATTGAGCAGTGCGCCCTGCGCATGTGCCCGCGGGGTGAGGCAGGGCGCACCTGAATGAAAGGCAGCGCGTGCATGAGCATGCGGGCACCCATGCTGTGCGTCTGGAAGTGGAAGTCGCGCACGCCCGCGGCCGCCAGGCTCTCGATGAACTCTACACGCGCCACAGTGGAAGCAGGTGCGTGGCTAAGAAGCATAGCGTTTCCATTAACTCCGATTTATGGCAGCATTGCTTGAAGATCCGGCAGCAACGAGCTGCTGCCAGTTGATAATTGTTGCGGGACGTGGCGGCAAGGGTTGGGGGGCACACCGCGGAGAGAGCGTGCGACGTTGTCGTTCTCTGCGCCCTTAGTCTGGGCCCAGGGATACGCAGCCAGCTTTCCGGTGGGCCAGCTGAAGACGACCGGCTTGATGTGGCTAGGAAAGCTGGCGAATGTCCACAGTTGCGCAATGTTCTGCAGGTCAAAGGCACTCCTTCGTTAGCGACGTGCTGGGTGCGCTACTTGACGGTGTGTATCCAGTCTATCAGGAGAGCGGGGTTTGATCTCCTGATGTTGGAGGGAGGGGAGGGGGGGTGGGGTGGGGGGGGGGGGGGGGGGGGGGGGTACCTTGATGCCATGCTCGCATGCGGAATTGTAGCCGTGGAAATGGATGAGCACCTCGCAGCCCTTGACGCCAGACAGCGCCTGCCAGCCCTGGATCTGAAGGTGCGGGTCATACTGCTGACGCAGAAACTTCTTGTGCGTGATCTGTCAGGGCGAGGGAGAGCGCAGTCGGGCAAGGGACGGACAAGGTGATGCCGTTAACCCTTGCACGGGAGAGGACTTCTGTCGACAGCTTAAGTGGTAGAGAGCATGCCATGCTGGTTGCAGCATTGTGGACCCATGCGAGGCAGCCAGGAGAGACAATCGTTACTTGCAGGGCAACTGGGGACGCAGTGAGGACACAATGCTTATCAATGAGAAAGCGCGCACACCTGGCGGGCGAGACCACGCCTGATGGACATAGAGGGGCCGACAAGGGGGGGCGCAGAGCGCTCGGCGCTGTACGTGTTGGAGAGGGGCGCGCTGGCGTAGCTCTCCAGCGGCATGGCCACATCGGCGGCCTCAATATCCGTATCCGGGGCCTTAGGTGAGTCGGCGACAGCCTCAGAGGTGAAGCGCGGTTGCTCAGCCAATGGCGGGGCTTGGGAGGATGCGTCCAGGCGGTTCACGCTGATGGTGATCGTAGACTCAAGTGTGCGAGGCAGCCGCTGGAAGCCGGTGACTGAGATGCCGCTCACAGCGTCGGCGAACACGTTAACTGAGGATGGCTCCTGAACAGCAGCGGTGCACAGATTCACGTGATCGACAGGCCAACAGAAGCTCGGTGCATTTGCGCCCGGGCACAGATAGAACACAGAGCCGCCCTGCCTCAAACATGCCAACCACACTTCGCCCCTGCCTGGCAGAATCCACCACCCCTTGCCATGTCTCCCACTTGTCAAACAGCGTGAACATAGGGTGTGCACAGGTCTCTTGTAGCCGCATCAACACCCAGCGACACCTTCATGCGAGAAAGGGGTGCTGATAGATGGTGTGTATAGAAACTCCCCATATCCGCCATATACTGAGGCGCGATCAGCCTAGCGACGGTAAAGACTGTCATACGGTGGGAGACGACAGCTGCCAGTGTGCCAATGCCACACATAGCACAGCAGCGAGGCCCCCGCAGCCACCAGGTACCAGACACACCTGTGATATACCGCCGAGGGTGTACATCTCTTTCAGCATCTGCTCGCATTCCGCGTCCAGACCTGCGGAAGCACGGAAACCATCATTTGAGCGGCAGGTCTGAGCACCGTGAGGACTCCAAGTGAAGCCTGGGGCCGCACGAGGGGCTAGCATCCGGCCACGGCCTGCAATGTGCGCGGGAAGACACCGAAAGGAATGGAGCATCTGGGGAAGGTATGGCTATTACCGTCGCCAGAGGCGATCTCCATGTCCTGGTACACGGGAGTTAACTGCGCGTCCGGGATAGTGGAAGGGGCGGATGTCAGATGGGAGCACTCTCCAGCTGCTAGGTGGGCATCATTTATGCGGCCCTCATGTGGGCAGCCTTCGCACCAGGGGGTGCTCGTGGAAAAAGGCGCCGCTCACGCAGCACTCGGCAGAGGCGACGCCCATGGTGAACGGCGCGTAAGAGGGCATGCACTTGATGTCCGTGATGCTTTCCTCGCGGCACGTGACAAAGCCGACGCGGATGCGCACAAAGCCACTGCCGGAGCCGGTCTCGCGCGAACGAAACGGGCCAACCTGCGGGACAGTAACCCAGATAGGGCGTTGCGACATGCAGGGGGGGGGCGGGGGGCATCAGGCCTTGCAATGGCGAATCAGGCGTAGGTCTTTGCAGCGTGTTGAGAGTTGCCGTTTAGAGGCCGCACCGGCAGGCCGTTCTTCCAGTAACCTTCCAGCGACTCGCCCTGCGGGTGCTGATCATCCCACACGCCAAACCCATCAGGGCGGCCCTCCTCGTCGATGTGCCCGCTGTACTCGCAGAGGATTCGAGCAGTGTTCCAGATGAACTTGCCTGAGTAGCGGCAGCGCACATGTGCCAGCCGACCGTCCACTGCATCCCGCAAAACAGCAATATCATCAGTGGTCAAGTAGCTACGATGACGAGTGGGTAAAGGGCGGGGGCATGCAAAGCAGGTGGTCCAGGCCTCTGGGGTTGACGTCAAAGCGCTACATGGCAAGTCTCAGGCTCGAGACATCATGCGTGCACCTACATCCGTGGATGCGTATGATAGGGGTTAATATTGGCAAGCAAACCGCACCTGTTTCCTCATCGATCTCTGCCTGCCGCAGCCTCTCTAGCTCAGCAACAGCCAGTGGGTCTGGTTCCAGCACTTGCCGAATGGCGGGCACAAAGTGCTTGGTGCGCGCCAGGTCTGATCCAGCGCCATTTCATTCAGCCCTTGCGTGGTGGTGACGGGTAGAGAAGGCCGCATGCGGGTAAACATGGACAAGGGGCTGGGTGGGTGGAAGGGCGCACAGGGGAACAGCACGCGCGCGACAGCGACGCAGATGATGTAGGTAAAGGAGACGATGATATACAGCACTGTCAGCACACCCGCGCCGTTGTTCTTGAAGTATGCATTGGGGTTTCCCGACGAGCCTGTGCCAGCGTCTCCCTGGCTTGGTATGGCGGACGGGTGGTTCACCATCTCCCAGCTGAAGAGAATCGCCTATCAAGCGATGCAGTGTCGTGTCAGCTGCAAGTTCTCAGGTATTCAGGGGGGCAGGAACACTAGTGCCCTGCGTGCCCTACATATGGATGCATATCGTGGCCTGGAATATGTGCTCACTGCTTCGCCCCTTGCGAGGATAGAGCCAGAAGGGTCACGGGGGAAGGGGTGCACGCCTGGAGAATGACGGTGGTCGCCGCCATTGTGTGCAGCCAGCGTAGGCTGTACTGCTGCTTGAGCCGCATCTGAAGGAAAGCCGCAATCGCCAGGCCGATGACGGCCCAAATTTGCAGCGCGCCTGATGATCCTGGCCCTATCTCGGTGACAAAGGAGACTACGGTGATTCCGTCGTCTCGCTGGCCGACAGCCATCGTGTCGAAGACGGTCAGCACGGCCATCGCGAGGAACCAAAGCAGCAGCGCCATGGGGCGGCTGCGAGTGTACGCGCCGCGGTGGTAGCGAAACACCTGGAGGGCGCGGATCGGCGGCCCCACACACGCCTGCAGGGTCAGGACACCGTCGAGATACACAAGCATGGGCAACGAACGTGTTGCCACAACTACCGGTACCGGCATGTCAGGCTTGAATATCACCTTGCGGTACTGCATCGCCGACAGTGTCTCCGTCAGATCCACCGTCGGCGTGTTTCCGGGAGATTCTGCGAGCACAGGCGGCGGCGGCGGCCGAGCTGCGGTCATCTCGAGCGCCATCTGGGGCCCACCTCGCTGCGGTAGCGGCGGCAGCCGCCTACGGGTACACCTCCCTGCGGAGCGACGAGGTTATATTCCGTTTTATTTTCCCGCCGGCCGACACTGAATCGGCCGCTATGCCACTGCAGTCCGCACTCGGTTAGCGACCTAGATCAGAGAAGAACCTGGCGCGACTCGAGCTGTAGCCCACGGCTGGGGGTTATGGGCTGTTAGGACGGGGCGCCGTGCCGCCTGCCTGCGGCATGGGATGTAGCTGGAGCGCTGGCGGGTGTATGATGGCGCGATGCTGCAGGATGACTGTATATAGCGCCAACAAAAAAAACAGTGGCGAGCAGGGGCCGGCGGAGGCCCCCCCCCTCCCCTCCCCCCCCCCCCGCGCACCTCCGTCTCCTACAGTATCGCGTCTAATGATTACAGTATGTTGCGTCTAGCTCATGTAATCACAATTACAATACTGTAATCACGTGTGTGAAATATAGCAGGCTCAGACAATGGTGGTTAGAAATCGATAGCGACCATAGGTCATCAGCAGAGCCGGCCGGATGAATATTATAAGATTTAGTTTTATTCAATTTTAAGGAAGGGTGGGGGCGCGGGAACATTGCCGAAAAGGTGCTTTAGCAATATTACAAGCTTTTTGGAGGGGCCAGAGGGCCTCAGAGGCAGACCCGCGAATTTGAATGGAGTGAGGGGAGGGTGGGTGTGGCTGTCACGGCGTGACCCCATGGTGGGTGCGCCGCGGCAAAGGAAGATGGGGACAGACAAGCCCCTTGGTGCTTTTAAGCACACGATGGAGCAACATACGGGAGCAGCGCTACCCGGGATGGCTGCGGCGGGAACCACACGCCGGTGGTGTCATACGGGAGTACGATGTCGATACAACTCCTCGAGGCGCTGCGGGGTCGATGCAGCTCCTCGGGAGGTACGGCGTAATAGCACCAGACATGTTAGCACCATAGTTGCGCCGTGCCACGCATGCTAAGTAGACGACTGGGAAAAGGAAACCCCAACCACTAGTAGTAAACATTTCAAGAAGGGTGGGGGCGCAGACACATTGCCAACATATCTTGGGCGCCGGCCGCAGGGAGGCAGCCGGGCGCGAGAGCAGCGGCCGCCCACGAAAAAACGGCTGGCTACCGTCGAACGGCGGGGCGTGCGAAGGGCGGGCGGGGGAGGAAGTGGATGACGATGTGGTCTGTGGCCAGCTCCACGCAGCGACTCACGGCTCATTGGCGCCGACCGACTGCGTGCCCGGGCTGCGAAAGCGACCAGGGCACAGGGCGCTGCGGCGGCCCGTTGGCGCCGACTTACTGCGTGCCCATGCCGTGAAAGCCGCCGGGGCGCAGAATGCAGTGGCGACACGATAGCGCCAGCCCGCAGCCGCGTGTCCGGTCTGCGGAGGCGACCGGGGCACATCGTGCATGGACGGCATGACGGCGCCGACCAACTACGTGCCGGGGCCGCGGAAACGGCCAGGGGAAAAGGGTGCAGTGACGGCCCGTTGGCGCCAACCAGCTGCGTGCGCGGGCCGTGGAAGCGACCGAGGCGTAAGGTGCCGTGACGGCCCGTTGGCGCCGACCCGTTGCGTGCGCATTCCGCGGAGGCGGCTGCGGCACATGGCGCAGGGGCGGCCTAACGGCGTCGACCAGCTGCGTTCCCGGGCTGCGAAAGCGGCCATGGTATAGAGTGCAGTGGCGACATGATGACGCCGACCAACGGCGCGCCCGAGGCTGCGACAGCAACCGAGGCACAGCGTGCATCGTTGCCCCGTTGGCGCCGAGTGACTAGCTGGCACATGACGCAGTGGCGGTCCGTTGGCGCTAACCAATTGCGTGCTT
The DNA here is from genome assembly GCA_006384855.1 of Tetraselmis striata. NCBI lineage: Eukaryota > Viridiplantae > Chlorophyta > Chlorodendrophyceae > Chlorodendrales > Chlorodendraceae > Tetraselmis > Tetraselmis striata. Next base: position 128,009 of record VCJN01003490.1, on the reverse strand, counting down.
GGAGCTTCGAAAGCAGCCGGGGTACTTTGTGCAGAGGCGGCCCGTTGGCGCCAACCAGCTGCGTGTGCGGGCCGTGGAAGCGACCGATACTCAGGATGCAGTGGCAGCCCGTTATCGCCGACCAACTGCGTGCGTAGGTAGTCGCGCAGGAGACCGGGGCATAGGGTGCAGTGACGGCCCGTTGGCGCCGACCAGCTCCGTGTGTTGGCCGCGTAAGCGACCGAGGCGCAGGGTGCAATGGCGGCCCGTTGGCGCCGACCAGCTGCGCGCCCGGGTCGCGGAAGCGACCAGGGCACAGGGTGCTGCAGTGGCGGCATGCTGACGCCGACCAACTGCGTGCCCGAGGCTGGGACGGCAACTGAGGCACAACGTGCAGCGGCGGCCCGCTGGCGCCGACCAATTGCGTGCTTGGGGCTGCGAGAGCATGCGATGAACTTAATGCTTAGGCGGCCCGTTGGCGCCGACCAGCTGCGTGCCTTGGCCGCGAAGGCGACTAGGGCACATGGTGCAATGACGGCCCGTTGGCGCCGACCAGCTGCGTGCGCGGGCTGCATAAGCGACAGAGGCGCATGATGGTGCAGTGGCCGCATGTTGGCGCCGACAGTCTGCGCGCCTGAGTTGCGGAAGACAATCGACGCACAACGTGCAGCGTCGGCTCGTTGACGACGCCGGCCAGCTGTGTGCTTACGATGCGGAGGCAGCCGGGAGACACATGGTGCAGGGGAGGCATGATGGCACTGATTAGCACAGGTGCCCGGAGGCGGAATACATTGGTGGCCGGTTGGTGCCGACCAGCTTTGCTCCTAGCCGGGCTGCAAGGGGGAGCGCGATTGCTGCGTGGAGTATCCGCGTTGAAGCCGCATGTCCCACCGGCTCGAGAATCATTCCTGCCCGGAAATGGCGGTCTTCTGTATCACCGGCGAGCCAAAGGGCGGCGGCATGTAGGGTTGTCGTGTCGCGAGGCATGAAGAGCGTCCCTCCCGAATGAGTCGAACGGTTGTCCGTGTGGGACACTAGTTGTCGGCGCGAAGAGCCGGCGCACGGTGCCCTCTGGACGATCGGCGACCGCCTCCCGGCCAGCGAGACATGTCCTCGAGATGGGCGCGGGGCATCACTTCTGAGTGGCTTGTAAACCCAAAGACATTGCATGTCACGAAGACACGAGCTTCGTCGCAGCGCGACCTGCCCTATGGTGGGTGCGCCGCGACAAAAGAAGATGGGGACAGACAAGCCCCATGTTGCTTGTAAGCACACGATGAACCAACATGCGGGAGCGGCGCTACCCGGGATGGCTGCGTCGGGAAACGCACGCGGTGGGGTGTCTTATGGAAGTACGATGTCGATGCAGCTCCTTGAAGCGCTGCGGGGTCGGTGCAGCTCCTCGAGCGGTACGGCATAATAGCACCGGACATATTATCACAGACTGTATTTGGGCCGTGCCGCGCCTGCTAAGTAGACGATAGGGAAAAGGAAACCCCAACTACTAGCAGTAAACAATATCGTCTAACCACAAAGGCATCTTTCGCGGATGTGGCGAACGAACGTGATAGTTCACGTTATATCGTTCGGACATTAGGCGAGCAGTGAAGTAAGCAGATAACAATATTGCCACACTTGTACGGTACGAGTAGTCGTCAGACGGCATACGGCATGCATTGCGCTATGTAATCCTTAATTAATAGCGACTACGCGTCGTTGCCTATAGCGCCTCGGGGATAAATATTGGATTGACTGTAACAGCAGTTGTACATATCACACAAAATTTCAGATGGCCAGGAGAGGATCATGCCCATTATTTTTAATATCATCAGCGGCCAGCTCCTGGCCCAGTTTCAGCCTAGATGCTTCAACGCCCAGCCTCATCGGACCGCCGGCAGCTTGCCGGTTTAAGTGGAATAAATGGCCGCGCGAATTTTTCAAAGTTCGAAATATTCAAATCCTTTGCCCACCCACCACCACGACCACCAACTGCAACTATGCGCAAATTAATTAGTGACCATCAGGGTCTGAATCTCGGCCGCCGAGGCCCCCTCCAACCCCTTGAGTCTGGGAATCCGACTTTCCCATCGCCGAGTCATCGGTGGGCAATGCGAAGAAGTGGATGGCGCTTTCATCGTGTACTGGCTCGCATGCCGAGGTTGGGGCCCTTCACCACACCTCGCGGCCGACAACGGTGGCAAAGTCATACTACGTCATACTGCTTGCGGTCACCGCTCCCAACGGTGACGGGCAGCTGCGTTGCGGTGTTGTTGTCAGTAGAGTAGCCGGCACAATGAGTTCGGCGGTGAGGAGTAGGAAGGGAGGGGGGGCATGCGCTCGCCGAGTGTCACCGGCACGTCGTTATACACCGCGCCACTGCGCTCAACGACTATTGACGCCTACAGTGTTTCGGTGAATGAACGCAGCAGCCGTAGTGACAAGGAGCTGGCAGGATGGCGGAGATGATCGGGGGGGCTGCATGGACTGGGGAGTCGGAGAGGGCTGCAGCCTCCCACCAGCGGGGGGAGTATTGGCCACGTCGCAACATTTCGCGATCAACTACGTACTCTTCTATCCCCACCCCTCACACACACGCCCACGACCCACCCACCCAACCACCTACCACCACATCCCCCATGCTCCACCAAGTGCGTCGACACTCGCCGCTGCTTTTCGGTCGGAGATGTGCGGCGTGGCCATATACATGGCTACATATATCTGTCGTTGCATGCTCGCCCGACTGCGGATGCGCACCGCAAAACACCCCGCGGCCGACCCCATTCGCCGCCCTAGCTAAGGACGCGAAGGACGCCCCGGCAGGCTAGGGCGGCACACCCCAAGCCCGCCGCCCCGGCTACCACCTGTAGACCCCCCTACCATAGTTGGCCCGGGCTGCTGGTCGTGGGATGGTGTATGATCCAATATGTCAAGCCAGCCGCGGCGGCTGACGTGGTGGGCGCGCATCCGGGCAGTAGAGGTCGTCCCCGCAGCAGCCCCCGCGTAGCTGCACCGGTACAATGGGCCAGAACTCTTTGCAATTTCAGCCCCGGAATGACGATACAATAAAACCTTGTTAAATTTATCCTACTCACGTAGAAAAGTCCATGAGGCAATAATCGCTTTACTAGCGCTATTACCCGTACCTGTCGTAGCGACTAACATATAAATCCGTAATTGACTATTTGCGCCACTGTTTAATCATAATATGTACCGGGCATCACCTGGCAGATAGGATATTAATTTTAAATATCAATACATCATTTATTTAAATTTATTTGATACTAAATTCGGCGACAGGTGAAAACGACTGCTAACCCGTATCGACTATCGTAGATTCGCCAAGACGATTTACGAACATACCTCGAAGCATGTCCAGAATCTTCGGGTGGGGGATTTTGACGTTGCGGTGTTACGGTACGATATGGTGCGTGGCGGTACGCTATGGTACGTGACAGTAAATTATGGCACGTGACGGTACGTTAGCTTACGTGTCACTTGTATAATCACTGGGGGGGGGGGGGGTGACGAGTAGTGTACATGCAGTTCCAAGTTCCAGGCTAGAAAAATCGAAGTCCTCGTACAGCGTAGCGCGCAGCTGAAAGCTCGGTTTATTCGCTCGGGTTTTCTACGCGCGTGATGCCACAAAATTCTGGTTGTCGCATGGATGAGTTGGATATAACATTTGCCCAGCATCAATTGCCGGCGCATAAATTTTATGGGACGTAAAGCACACTACATCCGATTTTACTAGCCTGGAACTACTTGAGGCCAGACTGACGAGATGGAGAGCCACATGCTTTTTGGCCCAGCCGTTTGACTTTAGCGCCGACGGCATGCTTGAGTGGGTGCAAAAATTGGAGCACCCCGGCGTGATGCCGCGACAAGAGGAGCGCCCATTCGACAAGTTTTGGCCGAAAGACAAGGCAATAAAGCTGAAGAAGTGGCTCCAAGATCGCCCTCCAGCTCTGCTTTACCCAAGGGCGACCGGGGTTGAGGGTGCAACAACACAATTTGAACTATGCTCGTCCGCTATGCGCACAACCACCGAAACACACCGAAGTAGGCCCACACCGCCTCCGTCGCTTGCATGGCATAGCATTATCACAGCACACCTAGCGGGTGCCAAATTGGGAAATGGCAAAATATAAATTATGCGGTACGTTAGTCAGTACTCTAGAATAATTAGTGTGTCATGTTTATCGCTTATTTCCCCGTTTATTCCGCTCGTGATTTGCGGCATAGTCGTGCGATAAAACGGCCTCATGTCGGCCGCAACTGCGGACGGGAAGCGCCCGTTTGGCTCACGGAGGGGGAGCATGCTCACGGCCTCGTGCCCGAGCCGAACGGGCACCACCTGCGCTGGAAATCGGACATGTCCATAGCCTATCTCATAGGGATGCGATACAAACATTGACCTAGAGGTCGGGAGCTACAGGGACGGTGCCCCATGTGCCCGATTCAAGAAATCGTCCGATATTGGAACTCGCGTTTTCGGAAATACAATAGTTGCATCAACCCCTCCCGCCGGAGCGGCTGAGGCATCTCTACTTATCGATCGCATGAGCGCTATTCGAGGCCCATACGCCGGGGTGACGCCCGTTGGCGGTCAGTTTGCGGTCAATCTCGGTCGATGCAGGCCCGATGGGCCCGATCGACACAGATTCTTTGCGCTCTCGACCCCCTCCCGCATAGGCATCCCTTGCAACCCGCTCCTTGCTATTTAGCCCACCGCACTTGTACCGCCCCATGGCCTAGTACAAACGGGTGCGGTAGAGCCCATGAGTGGCCCATAAGCCGGTTGGTGCGCGGTGCCTCATCCCCCCCCCCCGTATTTCTGAGCCGAGATTATATAGCTGAAGTTTCTAACAACTTTAGTCGTATAGTCGTATTTGAGCCTACACGGGCAAGCAAGTTGTCTTACGGCCCTGCGGCACGAACCCGCATAAGGTTCACTAATTTAATACTGCGTAGCGTGCAGCCCTCAAAAGGTCAGGTCCCTCATCTAACGGGCGGAACCCTCCCCGACCATACCCGCACCCTATTCCTCCGGCGGCGGACACCCATCGTGCTTTTTAGAACCTCATTTTACTAATCCGGCCAGTCCCCTTCCTAATGACAACCGCCGCGCATGCCGCCGTCCCAGCGGGTGCAGCTAGGACACCCCCACGGGCGCCCATTCCCCTTCCGACCTTTCGTCCCTTTCTCACTAGCAGAGTTGCGACGCTCCGGTTGATGCAGCCAAGGCGTCCCACATGTAGCGCCGCAGTTGCCGGGCTCGGGGGCGGTTGGGGTCGCTGCGTGACTTGGCTACCCCAGCGCGCTGCTGGCCTTCTCCGGGGAGAGGAAGAGGCTTCCTTGTGGCGCGTCGTGGGTAGTCGCCGGTGATGCGAGCTGCCGCGTACGCGACACTTCCCTCAAAAATGACGGCAAGCTACTGCACTTTATGGTGCTTGTCGCCAGGCCGCCGCTCCCGGCGCGCTGCTCCGGCAGCGCACCGCCCGCTCCGGGTGGAGGATCAGGGCCTTTGTCCCGGCCTACTCGGGCTCCTTGCGGGAGACCACCGCTCATCTCCCTCCCTACTGGTGTAGGACCTCTCGGCGGAGGTGGTCTTCGGACGACTCGAGTCCACGCACGCCAGTCCTCGGGAGGCCGTCCACCGGCACTGGCTGCCAGCATCGCGGCCATGTGAGCCCGACGGGCTGCGAGAGCGGCTGCAAGCGGGCTGGAGGTCTCCCGGTGATCGTGCCGGGGCGAATGGGGCTCGCACCGCAGGGGAAAGGAAGGGCCGGGACGGCATGGTGTCGGTTCTCGCGGTGGCGTCCGGCGTCGCCATCGCGGTCAACGTAGTCGTCGTAGGGTCCGGTGCTACGTCCGAATCCGAGAGGGAGGCGCAGCCGGCAGGTGCTTGTCGAGGCCCGGGGGGTCCTCACCCGTACCGTCTTCATTCGAGCCTCCAACCGGGGTGGCGGCCCGGCTGGGGCGTTCCTCGAGGCGTTGCTCACGGCGTCCGAGTTGGCGGGCGGCGCGATCGTGTAGATGGTCAAGTTGGCTCGGCAACCACCCGGGACGGGAAAACCGCGCGCGAATCATTTTGGGAAGTTTTCAGCCCCGGCCATGGCTGCCATCCGCTGCCGTGGTTGTCTAGGGGTACCATGGTTAATAGGACACCATGTTCCGCGCCGGCAACCGGGGCCCACAGCAGCTCCGGGCGTCATTTACGCGTACTCGCGCGTCCGGCCGAGTTGGCATGCATTTTTCGAGGATGTACTGCCGGCGGTCGCGGCGCGGTTTCGCCGAGTTCGATCGCCGGAACGTTTCACATGCGCAAGCAATCCGGGTCGTTCGGGCATTGCTCCACGTGAATCCGGATGTGGCGGGTTTGGCCGCTACAACGATAGCGATAGGCGGCTCGAAGTCCACCACGAATCTGCGCGCGTCACCGATCGTAGCGGCGGGTTATGCCCCCACCACGCGATACGACGGTTGTCTCGCCGCTGGGCCCCGAGGGGCGGGGGTCAAACGTGTGGGGGTAGGCCGCCGGGTCGAGGCCCTCGTCGGCTTTCAATTGCGGAATCGATGCGATGCGCGTCTGCCCCGTGTGGCCTCGGTTGAAGCGATATTCGAGAGCCCCTGCTACTCGCGCCAACTCCTCCTCCGTGAGGCTCCGCATCGGCAAGGAGGACTTAAACATCAAGAATTGACAATATTCGGAAATCAAGATCGAGAATTGATTCTTGATCCGGTTGATCCGATCTTTGTTTGATTTTATTGAGTTCGTAAATATTGGTAAATTCACCCCCCCCCCCCCCCCCTAATATTGGTTCACCTGTAAAGTCGTGCACCTAAATGTCGGTGCATCAAAAACTCCCACCGCCTAAATACCAATGCGCGGGTAACTTCCCTCAGCTGAATATCGGTGCACCATTACATTTTACGATTAAATATTGGTGCACCAGTAAATTATGCCCAAACTATTTGTGCACTAGAGTTGATTTAGGCAATGATACCTCTATATAATTATTCACAGTCGCTCATCACCGATCCTCAACATAGGATCAACAAGACGCCATGATCCCGTCATTGTCAAGATATATATATATATATATATATATATATATATATATATATATATATATATATATATATATATATATATATATATATATATATAGCGCGAGTAGAAAAGGAAATGTTTTCAAAACATTTTACGCTCCCAAGGCGCAGGTCACCCGCCTACGTGACGCAATTCATCCGACACAACCCCAACTCGGCCTAACCTGAGTGGGCATCACTTTTGAGTGGCTTGTACACCAAAAACCTTAATTGCATGTCACGAAAACACGAGCTTTTTCGCGGCGCGACCCCATGATGGGTTCGCCGCGACAAAGAAATAATTACGGGGACAGACAAGCCCCATGTTTCTTTAAGCACACGACGAAGCATCATCATGCGGGAGCAGCGCTACGGGGGGTGGCCTGCGTCATGAACGGCGTGAGGGGTGGTGCCGTACATGCATACGGCAACTTCCGCCGGACCATGAAATTGCCGAGGGATTACCGGGTCGTCGATGCAGCAAAATGCCGAGGGGCTGTTGGGTCGATGCAGCTCCTTGGGCGGCACGAACACGCCACGTGGACATACTAGCACCGTAGTGGTGCCGCCCCGCGCATGCATGCTAATAAGCAGACAAGCAATTTCAGAGGATACCCCAACTACTAGTAATAAACAAGTTCCGATAATAAAAGACCACTAGAATGAGTACCAAGCAGATTACGACCTAGGTAATCGTTGATGACAATTATCATCGATTGGCTGATGAGAAAAAATTGTAGTTTGGTCGTTGTGCATCGGTACGCATTCATGTAACTCTATATAATCTGAAAAATGTGTTTTCCGTAATATATATGGGCAATACCCAATACGAAAATGCCATTTGTGCTATCCGAAATCGATTCGCAATTATATACGACTACGGCCAGTGAGATTTGGGTCCATGTGTTAGGAAGCCCCCCCCCCCCCCCCCCTCTGATTTGACCTCCCTCCAGTTTGTTTGTAGCCCACCCATGTACCGCACTAAGTACTGTGATCAGGCACAAAAGGCACAAAAAACTTCCCTAGGTGCCTCTAGATGGCGCAGCAGCAAGACGGTACATGTTGGCATGTCCTTGCAAGCATGTGAGTATGTGCATCAATGGGAGCACAAACAACAATATTACAATTGCAATTACGTCGTAGCATACCCATGCATATGATGTTCACCACGCTACCTGCCAAGCTATCACGCTTTAGTTGTAAACGGCGGATGCTGGTTGGCTGCTTGACAGTTGGCCGCTTTTTCCATGATTCTTCTATCTAGCTCCGTGGCATGTAATCTTTGTTTGCCATTATGCTTTTTGTAACTCTTTCTGATTCGATACATTTCATTGTTTTCTATAAGCCTGTCCGGCACACAGGCAACCGCGTCTTGAACACAGTTGATAGTTCCTTGTCGATGATGCCACCATATGGGTCCCCACATTAGCCCACTTATCCCGAGACTGAATCATTTTTGGAACCGCGGCGAAACGAACGCAACTTTATGTATGCTAGTTAACGCGACGTGGATATGCAAGCAAGCGCGCATGCATAGGTAGAGCGAGCCGGGATTGGGAAGCAAGGTGGGGTATATTCGCGCCTATATATCTTGACTGCCTTTTTCTTGTCGGAAACCCTCTCGAACATGTGGTTAGATAGAGGGAAGAGCGCGGCCGTTATGTGCATGGCAAAGGTTTTTACCTCGTTAGCAGCACAATCATGCCCGTGGCCACCCAGCCTTCTCCTCACCTAACAAGTCCAGAAATATGTTGTGCAGCTTGTCCTTAACGCACATGGAGGCGAATCCCTCGGAGACGGGTAGTGCAGGTTTCAGGTGGATTGTGCATCCCTCAAAGTCTGGAAGGGGTCCACTACAACGTGCGCGCGGCGAACCTCGTGCACGGATAAGTCGAACATCAAGTGCATGGTCGGAATTTCCTCCATCACAGCCCACGTTGTGTGCAACGGCATGCGATTCGCTCATGCACTGCGCACGGGCCGCCGTTTCTTCCGCCCAGACCATGTGACGTAGTCCTCGTAATCTAGCTATGACTACCATAACATGGTCGCTCTGTCCATGAGCTCAAACGATTAATGCGGGTCTAGCTCTCTTACGACATATTCCAGCAATTCGTAACACGTGTGGCTACGCAGCCACCCCGCCTCTAGGGGGTATATTTGGCTGGGGTCTACCGCCTATAGCGGCATGCCATCCCATGCCACGCCCACTTTCACCGAAACATCATCTTGAGAGGTTTAAGCACCCATCGTGCCCGCGCTAGCTTCATTGCTAGTCAAGCGCGTGCGGCGGCGTTGCTGGGTGGGTGGTTGTCGCCGAAGTGAGATATTAAGAGGTCCGTTGTGCATGCATAACTGTAGCTTGCGCCGGTGCGCACGCACGCCGGACAATCAACGACGGGAATATACGGGTGCGGCCGCGAAGTGCCCATTAAGTACTAGCTACAAAGAATTGGCCGGCTATCAACGAATCTCACCCCCCCCCCCCCCCCCCCTTCCCCCAAATCTCACTGGCCAGATGTAAAAGTTCGCCCCGCGACACTGGCCAGGTGTATCTGGCAGTTTTCTTTTCAGAAAGGCAAATTATCAATAAATTGTCTTATATATCCCGGTCTATTTCTATTCTAATTGCCTAACTTCCATCTTAATACCGTCATGCAATTTCGGAGCGTCGCGTCATCATGGCTTTCCGTGACTGGATTGCTGCCCAAGCAATTTGTCATTGAAAGGCCGCCGTAGAGACGCGCTGCAAAGGTTTCACTGGTGCCAGTCCTGTCCCGGGGGCGGGAAGAAAAGCGACCACATGCCTTATACCCCCTTAATATAATTACCCCCTTAATATTATACCCCCTTAATAGACTGGTGAATATGTACCCTTGCACAGCATCTTGTTGTTGCTGCTTCGCTGCCGCCGTGATGCACGGCGGATCATCAGTGTGCGTCATCTTCCGGCGGCCAAGCCCGCAGATTACGACGCTGAGCAACTAGTAGGCCGACAGGACGACTAGCGCAGCACAACGCCCATTACCAACAGGCTACTGCACTCATTGTTATTTGTCAGTCCGTCCGAGAGTACCTGTCGATAGGTCGAGCGAAAAGGGTGGCTGCCAGGCGCTTTGCGTACAGTCACGGAACAGTCGCCAGCCCCTCCGCTCATCGCGCTCGGACACAATGGCCGGCGCTGCAGCTGCTGCCGCGGCGTTCACGCCGCTTGAGGCGACCATCGGGGGCGCCACGCTGGGCGTCGCCACGGCAAACCGCATGACTATCGTCGGCCGCATCCTTGGCCACTCTGGTATGTAGCATCATAGGCTCCTACTTATTTGCGCTCAAGCATGTCGCGTGCGTCGCCTGCGGCGAGGTCGCAGCAGCATAAGCACGAGGGAGAGAGAGAGAGAGAGAGAGAGAGAGACACAGAGACACAGAGCCAGAGGGAGAGAGAGACGAGACGTTTTTCCTTGGCTGCAAACTTAACGAAGCTTTCTCCAGTCTCACCTGTTCATCGACCGCCCCTGATATTTGCACTCATTGGCAACTCGTTAGGTATTCTTCGAGGACTCGTGCAGGGCGACCACTCGCCGTGGCGCTACGTGTTCCTAGGAGGCATGGCCGCAGGCTCAATTGTTGCTACCAACATGATCCCTGGCGCTCTGGTACCCCTACCCGACAGCTTTCCGGTGAGCAGCTTCCGATGTGGTGGTACCTTCCGCTTGCTGCCACAACTTATTGCCTCCCCTCCGCTTCCGATTTCCATGTTACATTTAAGCTGCTGGCCTGAATCTCCCGCCTGACAAAAGTCGTGTGCATTCTTTTTTTTCCTGGTCGACTGCAGGTGAGCCGTGCCATCGCCGCTGGCCTTCTTGTTGGTGTGGGCTCATCCATGGGCAATGGCTGCACGTCTGGCCACGGTATCTGCGGCAACTCGCGCCTCTCCCCTCGGAGTATGGTGTACACGTGAGCCCTCCGATCGATTAACTCCATCTCCTGGTTTCCTGCTCCCCCCCCCCCCCCCCCCCGCCTCCTCTGCCTGTACACCCTGTCTCCTGAGGATGCACACATCCAACTGAAGCTGTGTCTACTGAATTGTACATGTTAGCGGCACATTCATGGCTGCTGGTGCTGTGTCGGCCTCAATATCGGGGGTGACCTCTGCGCTTGGCATTGCCGGCCTCCCAACTTCGCTCGCTGTCAGCGTGCCCCCTCCTGACGTTCTCATGCAGGTGAGCCGGTGTCCCGCATATCGCCACGTTTGCAATACCGATGTAGAGTTGCACTAGCCACCGCGCCATACTTACTTCATAGTAATCCGCTGCTGCAGGGTCTTGTCGTTCTGTTGGGCTCTGTGCTCGTAGGACTGGCTTCCTGGTTTGCTGGTTCCAAGTAAGGCTCGATTCTGAGAAATTCACTTCCTCCTGCGCACATGTTATGCCCTTGTGATTCACAATTGATGAGGTTGAGAGTCCGACCAACAATGCTCTCATTTGGTTGGTGCATGCGCTAATGAAATATGCAGGCTCAGTGGTACGGCCAACAAGGCTGTGGGTCTAGCGACCGAGGCAACCTCGGGTGCCCTCTTTGCTTGGGGGCTTGCATACGCCGGCATGACAAAGAGCACGAAGGTGTGCACAAAGCCTAACTGTAAAGTAGAGGAGGACTAAATGCGCGCTCCAGCTGTCTTTCCATCATCCTGGACCCGCTTACGTTTTGCCGCCCGGATCGCCCTTGACTCCCAGGTTGCCAGTTTCCTGGCTGTCACAGACAAGTGCTTCGATCCCACACTCATGTTTGTCATGGCGGGGGCCATCCTTGTCAACTTACCTGTATTTCAGGCCATCATCCGCAAAAAGGTATGGATGATGGCCTGGCCCTCCTCCGCATACTTGTTATGAGAAGTCCCAGACTGTGCCAAGTAGGCACCGACTCTTCCATCAAGCACTGCATTCTGTGGACTATGTGTCTTTCTTCACCCCCGGCGTGTCCGCCCGAGCACCCCCTCAACTGGTGCTTGGACGCATTCGCTAAACTCACTCTGAGACCCTGTGAACCTTGGTGATAGGTGTTTCCCGCAAAGCCCGTCTGTGCCCTGGAATATCAGATGCCGAAGAGCAGTGCGATTGATCTCAAGCTGCTTCTTGGCGGGGTGCTCTTTGGTACTGGCTGGGGTGTGGGCGGCTTGTGCCCTGGCCCCGCCATCTGCAACCTGGCGGCCAACCCCCTCAACCCACTGTACATTGCCTTTATGGCCTCTATGCTCGCCGGCTTTGCGCTTGAAAGCTCCTCCTTTGGACAAGCAATCTGGAAGAAGCCTGCGCAGGCGTGATGAAACCCCCCACAGAGGCACAGGAAATCCAATGTGAACTTCACATGTAGCGACATGCCTGATGTTGTAAATGAAATATTGCTTTTGGCCTGGGTGACCCAGGAGAATTCTCAGGTGCCTGCACAGCGAAGATCAAGGAAATTGAAAGGAGTGTCCTTCATATGTGTATATTCTATTGTACGGTGCGTATAAAGGACAATCCAACCCATGGAAGGAGGACACTCACAGCCGCAGCTGTTGTTTGCCTAAATGCACACAAGTGGAGACAGGCGACTCAGAGATCCGGATACTATCTGCAACGTATCATGAGGGATAACAGCGAAGTAGGCGGAGAGACAGTACTGTGCTTTATGGTGCTCCGCCAACCTATTCTACCGACTTCTCTGGCTGGGTCAGCCATTATGGCGGCTCGGCCAATCAATAGAGCGGGGTCGGAATAGCAAGGCCAGCATGCGTGCATACCCGTACGGTAGAAGACAGTGAAATAAGTGTGCTTGAAAATAGTTTGTTATTGCACATATCCACGATAATCCAACGCCTTGGCAAGTAATACATTACAGCCATTTCACACCGAACTGTAAAGTCACAATGTCAAAACTCATGGTAATGTTTTTTCCAGCACGCGGTGACTTGTTTGTACCTGTCATTATTAAGACGGTGTCTATTATTATATGGGCAGGCTACATGTCACACCTTTGCATGGTCTAATAGCATGGTCAAACACGCCCGGCTCTGGGACCAATTAGACGCTACAAAGCATAATGTGTGTATGAGACAGGCACAATCTTCAATTCAAAGGACTTGCCACAATTCCTTGTCATCTGAAGGCGGTTGTCCTGTGTGATGACCTGCCACAATGAGGAGATTGGGGAACTCCTTTTGTTCGTATTTTGGGCCAATTCCGTTTTGATGTTGCGAGAAATGCATGTGGCAGTTTTGATTGTGAAATTAATGGTGGGCGCATTGATGGAGGAAAAACATATGTGCAGTGAAAAGTAGGTACACCCCTGGAGCGAGATTTAGTCTACAATGTCACATGAATCAGTTGAAATACATACAATGAATGATCAAACCAGATTCCATGCACATTAGATGTTAGCTGGCAAAGCTCCTAAATGGAACACGCATACACTGATACACGCGCCTTTGTCATTTACAAGTTCACAGCGCGCGGAAAAAGCACAGAAGCCCGGGGTGGTTTCTATTAACAGCTTACATTGCTTCTGACATATTACAGAAGAGGCACATGGGGCGTCTACATTCTTCTTACACAGCACGCGGTCAGCGCAGCCAGGTCGACGACGCCAAGAACCTACTCGCCAAGGGAGGTCTTGCGGTATCGCTGTGCAGGTGCCTTATCCGTGCTTCGTCAGTGGGTATACTCCCTGATGTCGTCGTCGACACTGCCGAAACGGGACGGGTACCACATACGTGAGCCCCTGGCCGCCCGGGTCGCGGAATCGTCGAGCAGTGGGTAGTGCAGGTTTGGGTACGTTCGGATGCGGCATTGAGCGCAAGGGTGATCGCACGCGTCTGGGGTATCTTAATTAGCGTCTCGTTAAACAACCACAAGGAAAAGTGGGTGCGGTATCGCTTTGCAGGCGCCTTATCCGTGACTCGTCAGTGGGTGTACTCCCTGATGGCGTCGTCGACACTGCCGAAACGGGACGGGTATCACATACGTGAGCCCCTGACCACCCGGGTCGCGGACTCGTCGAGGATTGGGTAGTGCAGGTTTGGGTACGTTTGGATGCGGCAGTGAGCGCACGGGTGTGATCGCACGCGTCTGGGGCATCTTACTTTGCGTCTCGTTAAACAACTACCAGGAAAAGTGGACGGCAGGGTAGCAGGGTTTGCGAGCCGGCAGTGATAGCTTTTCGGGGCGTGTATCGGCGTGCTGCCTCACCTTCCCCAGGTGCCCTTTCCGCCGCAGCCGCCCTTCTTCGGGGCGCCATCCTTCCCGGAGCCTGCGTGCGGCGATCAATAAAGCACACGTCAGCCAATCTCGTATCGTCAGCGTCGGCGCCGAAGCTGCCGACAGGGCGATGGAATGCAGACGCTGGCCGATCAAAACGGCGCTTCGAGACGCGAAGCACACCTACCGGAGTGCCTTTCGAGCCTTTCGTTCTTCGACTTGAGGTACTTCTCGTGATCCTTGCGATGATGCTCGTTCTTGAGCTCCACCTCGGTTTTGCTCTCGCCACGCACCATTATTGCCTGGAAAACTCTCGGGAAGGGGCTGAGGGAGGGCGGGTCGGCTTCAGCGACGCGACTTCAGGTATGTATACGAGACGCTGGGTCGAATTGCGCGAACGGAAGCAGTGAGATCCTATGATCTTTTCCAGACGGAAGTGGACGTCGGTGACGGCAGGTTGGTAGAGCTGTTGTTGGTCCTTGATGCTGTGAGCCCGGGAAACCGGGAAGGGCTGACGTCAACCGATGGCAGCAACACGAGAAATTCCGCCGCCGCCCGGCGCAGATCCGCCCGCTCGGCCTGCGGCGCAGCTGCGGGTTATTATATTGCGGCTGATAATCCGAATCTAACATCATAATGTAATTAATATAAAATGTTCCAAAGTAAACGACCGGTACCAGTAAGGATCTATACAGTAGTGGATATTACTGCTGGTACCGTACAGGTACCAGCAGTACTGGTACCAGTACACGATGACGTGTAGTTGTCGTGCGCATATCGTATCGGATGCGGGCCGCCTTGAGGCGGATTGCTGTGTTGACGATCTTTTACGGGTACGGTAGTACTGGGTACTATTTTATTTAGCAGAAGGTGGATTTGTTGCTGCCCTTTATTTTGTAATTCACACCAGTACACGACCCTAGGATGAGTGGATGACTATGCTTTTAATTTTAAATACTTGCGTACTGGTAGTAGTACTGGTACGCGCGCGAGGCCAGCCAGCACAGTAGTACTCGAGTATTTGTACTCGTAGCGAGCGGCGCGCGTGCTGAAACTGCTACCGGTAGCATCAAGCAAGCATGAGGATTAATCCTTATACAATAGTCGCTATAAGATTATGATAGCGCACACTGTATGTCGGTACCTTGTATTTGTACCTGCTGGCCTACTGCTGGGAGTAGCGACTACAGTATGTCCTGTACACAGCGTATTAAAACGCGTAAATCACAGGCGAGTAACCTGATGCTTGTCATCCGAGATCGGATATCCGATGACGACGCGAAGACGAGGAACGATGGCGCTGAGTACTACCTGTAGTAGCCTCGCCCGAATAAGGCGCGCGGATAAGGCGTGCGGTAGCAGGCTATATTACAGCAGGGACTACAGCGACAGTACTAGTACAGTTTCCGCACGGCCCGCGGGCAAACACAAACATAACTACATGAGCTAGCAGCAGAAGGCGATATCGGAAATCACCAGTAGCAGGCTATATTCGTACTTTTTATACTATTCGAACTACAGTAGCCGCAGTGTACTGTGTTCTCGAGCAGTACTGCAGTAGTAGCGCAGTTTACATTTGTATTTTGACTTACACGGCACAATTAAAACGAGGATTGTCTCGTTTATACGTGAGTTCGCGGTGTAGAGAGTGCAATGCGCACTGCTGCCACGCCCGCCCGTCCGTGGGGCGGGATTTGTACGGGCGGGATTACGCCCGCTCGTACGCATTACTTGTACATGTAGCCGTGGCCATTACGACCGTTGGTGTAAAAGTAAAAGTAAAGTTCGCCCCGGGACATCGGCCGAAGCCGCCCCAGCACTTGACCTCGTGCGCCAACTGCAGTCGTAGGTCTGGCATAGCCCATAGACCATTGCCTCATTCGAACCCCGAAGGGCTAATGCATCAACCGAGGAAACCCGGGACACGCCGGGCCGATATTGCCGAAATACATCGGCCAGGAATCGAACCCGGTACCTCTCGTACACGAGACGACCGCTCTACCGAGCGGACAAGGGATGTACCGTTGGTGTAATTCCCCTACCTCTTGGGTTGAGCGGAGGAAAAGGAGAGCCGCGTCCGAAATTGCCTGGAATACGCGAGAATCGATACCGGTAGCAATACGGTTTTATCACGGATTTTTAGGCGTCCGTCCTCCGTCCGTCCTCCGTCCTCCAGTGCTGCGTCTTCGCGTATGAACCGTCATACGTTCGATCTGTGCTCGTTTGATTTCTAGGCACACCTCCGAAGACGGCAAGATTCTGAATGGATGCGCGTGTATTCTAGCCCAGGCACGTCATGTATTCGTCTGAAACGCCAAAATAACGCGGTACCGCAGCGCGTTTTTACTGCTGAATCAGCAAGCGAGACTCGCCCTCTATATTTATACAGCGACTATATAATTACATGAGCTATACAGCGACTATATACACGGTGGTCCGAGGATATGTGCTGTATTAACATGATGCTGTAAAAAGGGGTCGCCGCGGTGCGGGGGCAGTCCGCCGACCCGGGGCCCGGCGTCCGTCGACGGACGGGCGACGGTCGAACGGCGGCGTCCGGCGTCCGGTGCCGGTACAGGCGGCGGGCGTGGCGATTCGCGCCGTGCCCGCCCCGTAGACCTGACGACCGGCCCGACCTGCGCGGCCTCGTGCGGGATGCGGGCCGCCCGTGGGCGGCTTGTACTGTATTGCTGATCTTGTAGTGCTGCCTTTTTTTTTTTTTGGGTAATACCACTTTTAGCGGTGGGTTGTGTACCGGCCTTTTGTAATGCACACCAGTGGTCAGCGGCCCGCTTTTACGCGGCTTGCAGATTTAATCTGTTTTACAAAATAAATTACTGACAAATCTAACGCTAAAAGCAAAAAGCATTATTACCCGGAAACAACAGTATTAATACAAGATCAACACTACTGTACAAGCCGGCTAAAAGCGGCCCGCATCCCGCACCAGGCTCAACCCAAGAGGTAGGGGCACCTCCACAAATCCCCGGCGCGAAGCGCCGCTTAGTATAAAGGGAGAGCAATAAGCAATGAGCCTCTTGATCCGGCAGCATAGCACGGTAACCGGTGCGCTTATCCAGTAAGGAACAAATGCTCGACGAATAAGCAATAAGCGGCGTAGCACCAACGGCGTCGATACGGGCCAGTATGTCCAGTGCTAGTGTCTTACCGCCCGAGGAGGTGCATCGACCTGCAGCCCCTCGGCAATTATGAGTTACGTCTACCCAGCAGCCCCTCGGCAATTTCATCGTCCGGCGGAGGTTGCCCGCGGTTCCCGACGCAACCAACATCGTCGTCCCGGGTAGCGTTGCTCCCGCATCTTGCTTCGTATTGTGCGTAAAAGCACCAGAGGGCTTGTTTTTTCCCATCTTCCTTTGTCGCGGTGCACCCACCATGGGGTCGTGCCGCGACACAGCTCGTGTCTTTGCGTCTCACATGCAAGGTCTTTGGTTTACAAGCGACATTCAGAAGTGATGCCCCACTACGCCCAGCTCAAGGGCATTTCTCGCTGGCCGGAAAGCGGTCGACGATCGTTCAGAGGCCACCGTGCGCTTCGCCTCGACAAGTCGACAACCACTGCCCCACACGGACAACCGTTCGACGGTTTTGGGGGTGACGCTCTTCACGCCTATAGCGACACAAGAGCCCCCCATGCCGCCGGCCTTCGGCCCGCCGGTGAAGAAGACCGCCATTTTTGCGCAGGAACGACCCATGCGCATGTGGGACCTGCGGCGTCAACGCGCAACTCCGCGCACATCCGGGCTGCCCCTCGCAGCCCCACCCACACAGCTGGTCGGCGCCTACCGGCAACCACTGTATGCCACCTCCGGGCACCCACGCAGTCGGCCGGCGCCATCAGGCCGCCACTACGCGCAGCTTGTCAACGCATGCAACCGCCGCTACACCGTGTGTCCCGGTCGCTTCCGCGGTCTCGGCACACAACTGGTCGGCGCATGGCTACCGGCCGCCCCTACATCTTATGCCCCGGTCGGTTCCGCGGCCCGGGCATGCAGCTCGTCGGCGCCAACGGGCTGCCGATGCATATTGATGTGCCTCGGGTGCTTTTACAGCCCCGGGCATGAAGGTGGTCAGCTCCAACAACCGGCCGCCACGGCATCATGTGCCCCGGTCGCTTCCGCATCACGGGCGCGGCTAATAGTCTGCGCCAAGGGGCCGCCGCTGCGCATCGTGCCTCGGTTGCTTTCGCAGCCCCGGGCACGCAGGTCGACATCAGGCCGCCACTTCATCCTGTGTCCCGGTCGCTTTCGCGGTCCGGGTGCAGCTAGTCGGCGTTAACGGGCCGCCGCTGCACATTGTGTCCCGGTTGCTTTTGCAGCCCCGGACACGCAGTTGATTGGCACCATCGGGCCGCCATTGCACCCCGTGCCCCCGGTCGCTTCCGCAGCACGGGCACGAAGTTGGTCGGCGCCATCAGGCTGCTTCACTCTGCACCTTGTGCCTCGATCGCTTCCGCGCCTCGGGCACGTTGTTGGTCGGCGTAACAGGTCGCCGCTGCACATTGTGCCCCAGTTGCTTTCGTAGCCCCATGCACGAAGCTGGACGCCGCCATCAGACCGCCATTGCAGCACCCGTGATCTCCCGACTTAGTTGGGTTGATGTGATACCTTTCCTAGGGTCATCATATCCTGCCCTCAACTTCTGCCTCTCGCCCGCCTAGGCCATTGCTACAGCTCCTAGGGCATGATGGCATTATTTGGCATATTTACTGCTGCTCGTGACTTTGCTGAAATCCGCATTGATATTCCAACTTTTTTGGCCAGCAACACATTTACACATGTTGCGCCGCCTCCACATGGTTTGGCTGCGGGCGGTGGTGGCGAGCGTCTTCGGGAGAAGATTAAGTGGCGCGGCGTCGGGCATGTGGACGGAGGACATCCCCACCGCGCGGACGGTCATGACTCTGCATGTGCTGCGGGAGGTCGCTGCCGGGTACTTCTTTCCGCCTAGGGCATGCCTGGCCCCGGTGGTTAGGAGCCAGATCATTCTGCCCTCGACAGAGCACAATCCCGTCACTGTCGATCTCCATGGCGACGCGCTCATGAACCTCTCGGCACCTAGAGACGCTCACCGGCGTGTATAGCACGACGCTATCGCAGATGCCTTCCGGGATCTTTGTGTTCACGACCAAGGTATCGTTGTACGCCGGGAGGTGGATGACTTGTTCCAGCAGGGGTGCTGAAGAGGACTTGTTCAACACTCTTCAACACCCAGCAGGAAGTGCCTATCGGCAAATTGAAATTGAAATTGATTTACAACGTGCTGACTAGTTGCTCTCCACTGCCCAAGCCGAGTTGCTTTTAGGACTTGCTTTCATTCATCCAACCGTTGTAGGAATCCTCTCGGCAACTCAGTACCTAGTAGGGTTAACTCAAGGACTTGGTGCCGGACGCAGAGCTCTCCCTCCCGGCGTTCAACGTCGTGACCGGGAGCTATGATCCCCGGACTGAGCTTGAAGTCCACGTTGCTGGAGCTCAAGACTATGCGGTACGGGGTCAAGAACATTGCGGTGCCCCGGGCGGCCAAGGCTGCGGATCGGTTTGAGCGCTCCCTGCGGAGCGACATTCAGCGGTAGTTGGCAATGCGGGATGCGGCGTGGCACAACATGGAGCCGCGACAGAAGGGCCCTCCCTCTTCGAGACATCTTGGATATGTCGGAGTACACATGCATGGTCTTCGGCACAGTGGGTGAGGTGAGCAAGGGGGTGCGCCGCACGTGCGCGGTGTCGCATGTGTGGCCACGGATTGGGGTGCCCTGCCTCTCATTGCGGGGCACTCAGTGCACCACCCGGGCTCATCACCTTGAGACCTTACTCGCAAGAGACTTCCTTGGGGGCATCACACGGCGCAGATTCGTCCGCCATCCCGTAGGTTACCGAAGCTGCGCAGCATGTCCGGGGATCACCCTCGCACACACGTGCACGGGTGGCCCGGACTCTGAACCGTGCGCGCATCAGTCATCCATCCCGCCTCGTGCGGGATGCGGGCCGCTTTTATACGCGCTTTCTGTGTTAAGATCTTTTTGTTAGTACTCCCTTTAGCGGTGGATTTGTTTGTGGCCCTTTTTGTAATTCACGCCAGTACCTGTAGGTACGCGCAGTGCGATACCTTCACCGTAGGAGATCAACCAAGCAACCGGCGCCCGGCCCGGCGCTAAGAGGGTTCTGCTTAAATGTAGGCTTTTTCCTCCCCCAGTACTTTGCGTGCATTCTCCGGACGCTCGCCCTGTAACCAAAAAGTTCAAGATCAACCAAGCAACTGATCACTTTGTAGCAGGCGCAAACAGTCGTCGTCAAACGACCAGCTGTGTCCGCTCCAGTGTCATGCCGTGCCAGGAATAAGCTTGCAGCGAACCTTCCTGGCGTACCCTCAAAGATCCGTTCCCCGGTCTTCGAGAGAGACAAGGCGCCGCCTGTCTCACGGGCAACAGATGGCGGAGGGCAAGCTGGGGATGAGTCTGGATGATCTGGTCGCCGGCGGCACAGGCCGTGCTCGTGCGCGTAGCCGGCCAGCACCAGCCAGGGCACGGGCGCCCGCGAAGCGCCATGCCGACAATGCAGGTGCGCCGTGCCGATGCAGTGCGCAACTTGTGCCCTTCCAGGCACTCGTGCGTGGCTTTGTTCCAGCCCTCGGCAAGTGCTGCCTAATTTACCTTTGGGAGGCGTGCCGTCAGTGCGGCTGCGGCTCGCCCTTCGTAAAAATGGAGAAAGTACTGATCTGGGCACACCTCCCTGTCGCCCCTCCGCTGGCTTCCCGAAATGATCTTCACAGACCTCACAATCAAGGTGGCTCGCCGTGTTTACGTCGGCAACATGAGTTGGCAGACGAGCTGGCAGAACTTGAAGGATCACTTCAAAACAGTTGGCTACGGTGAGGCAGCGGCAAGGGGACTGCGCTCAGTAGCCTCCACTTACCTGTTTTCTGCCAGTTCCCAATCCACCGGTCCCCCATGCCCGTCTATCACGTAACCACTGCTTCCGGCTGCCCCGGCTTGCAGTCACACGTGCTGATGTCATCCTCGAGCAGGGAAGCACGCGCTCAAAGGTAACGGCACCACACGAGCGAGGGCTCCCAGCTATCCTGATCCAACATCTGGGCCTCATTGCATATGCAGCTTCTGGCTGCCCTGGAGCCTCTGTCCTGCTCAGGCGGCGTGGTTCTGAGCGGAAATGGGAGTGCGTGCTGGAAGTTGGGGTGGGTGCAGTGGAGGATCGGGAAGGGATAAACGGATGGGCGAGGTGGGCGGCGGGCGCAGGAGCGGAGGCGTGCGCTCGGGTGGACCCAAGGCTGGCGGTCGGTACTGAGGAGGAGGGGAACGTTGGCTGAATGGGCACGGGCAGGGATATGGGATTGTGGAGTACTCAACATCAGAGGAGGCGGCCCGGGCAATCCTGGAGCTGGATGGATCCAATGTAAGAGCCCCTGCGTGCAATCCCTTCCCCAGGCCTCCTCTATTTGTGCGCTGCTGCATGACACTCCTGCGTGGCACTCATGAAACGTTTGTTGATCTCCTGCGATGCTGCTCGGTGGCTTGGCATTCATGCACGCGCCAGCTTGATGGGCGGCCGATTTTCGTGCGCGAAGACCGTGAGGACCCAGACCTCAAGCCGCACCTGTCCGACCCAGCCAGTGGCGGAGGCGGCCGGAAGGCCCTGCGGCGGGATTACGGCGACCGCCCCCGCACCGGCGGCCGCAGTGGCATCGCCCACCATGGCAGCAGCACGGACGGGGGGGTGGTCATCGGCCGGCGTGTGTTTGTACAGAACATGGACACCGACACCAGCTGGCAGGATCTGAAGGACCACTTTCGCCAGGTTGGTCGGGTTGTGCACGCCGACATCATCAAGGCGCGCTACCCCCCCCCCCCCCCCCTCCTCCCTCTCCCCCTTACCGATGTTTTCCACCCGTGTCTGGTGCACTTCCGTGTTGCGAGCATTAGTTTCAGTGTCTTGAGTTAAGGCCCGGTTGTCTGCGAGTTGCCCTGCAAAGCCGCGCAGAATCGTAGCATTAGCCCTCACCTGTGCGCCGCGGGGCCTGTGTCCCATGTGCTTTGATGCCCCGGCTGCAGGATCCCAGCGGGAACTCTAGGGGCTGCGGCATTGTGGAGTTTGAAACCGCCCAGGAGGCGCTGCAAGCCATTGCGCGCATGTCCAACACGGTAGGACCGCAGCACGGTGGGAGTGTGGGCGCCTGTTTGGCTGCAGTGGCCGTGCCTCTGTCAGATATCATGTAGCTGTCTCTGTCTGTAGGCGCACAGTTGCTGCCCTGCATTGGCACATGTGTGAAACCCTGCCTGAACCAAAACCCCAGACTTGGGTGCCATGGTCGATGGCTTTCTACATCCGCAACGCTTCAGATTGCACGCATGCACGATTTCTAACATGCCGCTGCCACTGCTGCAACGTGCAGGAGCTGAATGGAAGTACAATTCACGTGCGCGAGGACCGCGAGGACCGCGAGATCAGCACGGGCCGTGGCTCTTTCAACCCGGGTGTTGGCGGCAGCTTTGGCGGCCGTGGCGCGGCTGGTTTTCCAGGTGGTGGCAGGGGCCGTGGTGGCCGCGGCGGTCGCGTTGGCGCCCATCAAGCGGCATCAGGCTGTCAGGTCTGCTCCGAACCAACGCGCAGGCCGCCTGGAGAAGCAGATGCAGAGGCCCCCCTGGGGGAGGGGGGGGGGGGATCCAGCAGAAAAGCACACATGGTTTGCCGGTTTACACGTGTGTCTCTGTGCTGTGTGTGGGTGTTCCTCAAGCTCAGGCGCCAGATGCCCGCGATTAGGACATAACCGGCGTGTGCTATTTGGCGCTTGTGGTGTTGTCACATTGGGGCAAAAGATCATTAGAAGAAGTTGCGCATCAGCAAGCCTGTGGCAGAAGACATGTCGACGTGTTTGTTTTTTCGGTTGCATGCATTGGGCATGATGGGATGAACCAGGCAGGGGTGACTGCCGCAATAGCCGGAGATGCCGTCAATGCCAGGATGAACCGGGGGGGGGGGGGGGGGGGGGGGGGGCACTGCCATGTATATTGACGGGAACTTGCTGTTGTGGCTGGATGCGTGACAGGTGGTGGTCCACGGGCTGCCATGGAATTACGCATGGCAGGACCTGAAGGACCTCATGGCCACGGCAGGACAAGTGGCTCACACTGATATCATCCAAGACCCCACAGGGCGCTCCAAGGGGTATGGCACAGTTGTGTTTGCTACACCAGCAGATGCTAAAAATGCCATCCAGGTGACTGTCCGCGCTGCCAATGCCCCTGGAAAGACAGCATTCATGTCGAGGGAGAATGTTCGAGGCGCCCCGAATTGTGATTTGCACATACCGACCGAACTTATGTCTGTTTTTTCCAGACCATGAATGGTGCGGAGCTGGAGGGGCGTATTGTTACCGTGAAGCCAGACAAATTTGCGAACTAGGCCAAGCAGGGTGCACGCAGCCAATTCTGCAGGAGTAAACAAGGGTGGGGGGGGGGGGGGGGGGGCAACAGCACTGACTAATGATGCACAGAAGGAGTGACATGCTGAGCCTGTCGTCAATCTCAACAATTCAACATCACAGAGTCATGCAACAGAGATCATGGAGGGCGTACGATGGCATCCAGAGAGCTGCTGACCTGAACCCCTAGAACCCTCAGTTCGGGTCGTGTAATGGATGGCACAGACGTGCGCGGTTCAATTTTGGTCGGGCTATCAGCATCAATATATATAATCTTACCATAGCGACTATCTACTTGTGTACACGCCCCCGCCGCCACTTTTACCACCCGCCGCTTGCTTCCTTGTACCCATACCTCGTGGCGACTGCGTTAATCATTACCGCCCACCGCGACATACGGGGGAAGATGGTCACACATCTTGTCATCACGCAGTGGGCATACTATGGCATGGCGCCATAGTATGCCCACTGCGTGATGCTCATATGCCCGCCGGGGGGGGGGGGGGGGGGGGTTCGGAGATGAAAAGGCTAGTTTTATACTAGAAGAAGTGCTGCTGGTTTTTCCCCGTCCCCGGGCCATAGGACTGGTAGGAATCCTTACGCGGGCACCCTCTATAGCAGGCGACAGACAAAAAAAACCATTTCGATCTGGATCCCTGGTTAGGTCAGCTCCCCCCCTCGTTTTGAGCTCCCCCTCCACCTCGTTCGTATTGCTTTTCTAGTACTTTGTGTACTATGAATCGCCATGAAATTAATTGCGACGTGTTGTACGCACTTCCAACCACAATACGATCCACTATACCTCTTCCCTACCCCAACTGCATCTTCCCTGCAAGCCACTAATATGCACAGGGGGTTAAAGAAAGTTGAGAGAAATAGCCTTGGGTAGTGACCGGCCGGAACTGCACTTGGGTGCGGGGTGATGTGGGGGCTATTGGGGGCTGTGTAACACTACTGATTTCGGAGCTAATGTAGCGCATCGCGACGAGCGGTCGAACGGCACTTGTTGCCAACGTTATATATGTTGCCAAAAAGCTATCCGCTCGCCCACCGGCCACACGCATGATTGCTTACAGCTCTCGTGAGCATTATCTTAGCCCAGTATAACACCGCTTGGCAACGGGGTTGGATATCAGGCGGGCGAAGGGAGCGTGGTCGGGCTGTGTGACATGGCTGGCTGGCTGACGTGTTTCGCGTCCTGATGACGGCGGCGGGCTGCTGGCCAGGGGGGGGGGGAGTAAGTGGGGGCATGTGGTGAGGCGGCGGCATGCGCGCGCGGCCCGTGATCCGTCAAACGAGGTCATCTCGGTGCCAAGTATTGTCAAAGTACTGATTACGAACCTTCCGCATTTTACGGACATTACCCCCTCCCCCCTGCGTTTTCTGGTGAAAATCTGACCTACACAAGGTTGGGACCGTCTAGTTCGGAGGCCTCAATAGCGACTAAACTTGCGTTCGGGGCTCTACAACAAACAACAGTAATTTAACCTATTTTGCACCGTGGAATTCATTTTGCACCGTAGGGTTTGTTTATACCCTAGTTCCCGGGTTTACTATCAGTACTTAAGACTCACTGGTGATGTAGCTTGGGTTTGTAGACCTTGGGTGCAGTGCAGCATTCATTAGCATGAAGGCCAGCCGCGACGCATATCCAATGTTGGTTTTGGAGCATTTTGTCCAAAATGGGACAAGATGAGGCAATGATATCAATATTTATTATGATTATTACATCCAGCGGCTAGCTAGCCACAAGACGTTGCTAATAGTTTATTCGTTGAGCATCCCCAACTCAAGCAAGTCCTTCTTCGTGGCTGCGTTAAACTTGACGACTCCGCCGGGTTTGCGTTGCGCTGGGGTGGTTGACATAATGTGGACGCAGTTGTTTCGTGGCTGGCTGATTTGCCACCCAGTTTGCGCATATGTCTTCACGACTTGGACGCTTTCACCGTACCACTTCTTTCTGACCATGGTGCCGTTCTCGTTGAACACCTCTCGACTTCCCGACGCGTCGTGGATGGCCTTCGCGTACGATAGGGGGACGGCTTCAACAAGCTTCAAAGGAAGCGTCAGGCACTTCTCCCAGCTTGTGTCAACTGGCTTCTTCCCTCCTTTTGTCTGCGCGTACAACCATAGGGGCATGAGGGGTTTGCCCTTTGCATCGGCATGGAAGGGCTCGTATACGGCCACGGTCAACGTGTCTTCGGTAGTCTCGCGCGACTTCACAAGCCCGATGACGAATCTCGACTCCCAATCACCAAGAGTTTCGGGACACTTGTCTTCCTCATGCACCTGACGATGGCCAAGACCGCGAGCTATGTTAGTCCCGAGCGAGACACCACGCCATTTTTGTCCCAGTTGGGACAAAATAACAAGCAAGGTAGATGAACCAAATTGTTTTGTCCCGTAAAGGACAAAAATGACAAACAATGGGACTCACATCGGAGACGTCGATGACAACGAGGTTCGAGCCCTTTGCATCGCTGGGCGATGTGTTGTCATGAAGCCTCTCCTTGGCGCCGGCGTGAACTCCCCGGAAGGCGCTGTCATCTTGAAGCACTTGAGCACGAACCTCGGCTTCAACGCGAGCGGCTTCGGCATTGTTGAGGTCTGCGTTGGTAGCCATCGTTTGACGTGCCTCGGCGGGCGCGGTCTGCCCGTGCTCGCGCAAGAAGTCGTCAACTTCCTCTTTCCGTTGCGGCCAGAACCCGGAGAAAGCTGCATGTAGGTTTTGCATGTAGCCATCATACTATTAGACCGTTGCCTCGTTCGAACTCCAAGGGGCTAATGCATCCACCGGGTAAACCCGGGACACATACGGGTCTGGACGATATTGGAATGCCCTGAAATAACAGAGCCGGGACGAATCGAACCGGGGACCTCCGGAGTAGGACATCACCGCTTTATACCGGGCGGACAGACAACGAGGTAGTGTAGTACTGTAGTGCGACTAGTAGTCCTCGTGCCTGTAGTTCTCGCGTAGTGTGGCAGCGACTAGTAGTCCCATATTATGGACTGGGGATTGCTACCCGCGTAAAAAAATAAGAAAAATCATTAGTCGCTATATGGGCTATCCGCAAAACCACCCAAAATGGCACTAGGAAACGCCCACCTGTGGTAAGAACTCTACAGAACAGTTGCGGGTATACCGCTGCGGGTACTTCAGGGTTTAGTCGCTAGCAGTCGCGCAATACGAGCTGTATTTTACATGCTGAGCAATCCTTTTAGTCGCGCCATTAATAATAAATAGCCGGCTGTCGTGATATTACTGTCGTGATATGCTCGTCGCAATCCTTAGCGCTATCACACTAATCCTTGGCGGTAGCGCCTGGAACCCTTCTTCTACTTGCTGCACATGGGTACCCGAGTCGCTACTCGCTACTGCGACTCGCTACCAGAGGCTAATCGCTCTTGTGGTCGCTTTATTTTACCGCCTGGCAGTCGCGCCATTGTAGGAGCCGTATTTTATATAGCGAGCGATCCTTATTATACGCTGATTAGCACCATTAGTAGCTGATTCGTACGTGCAGTCGCGCTACGACAGTATCTGCTAGCTACGGCGACTGTACTACTACCAGGGGCGGTAGTGGTACGGTAACTAATAATAAAAATTCCGCCGACAGGTACAGGTACGCGCACCTGCTACTAAGGGATAAGGATCACCACACGTGAAGATTTTTCGTACGTCGTCGCGCGGTGCTACATATATAGTGGCTATTATCCCCTTATACACGACTCCTGGTATGGGCAGTGGACTACTGGTATGGGTACTGCTATGGGCCTTACGCGACTACCCGTACCAGGTATCGCTCGTAGATATTTGCCAATACCCCGTCCCGTACTGGTACCAGAAAGAGAATATTGTGGGCGGGTTAGTGAATCCAATTAGGGAATCTTCCTACTCGCTGTAGTAACTGTAGTGCGCCTGTGTGTGTACTCGCTACCAGTAAAGCAGGTACTACTCGCTACACCTACTAGCGACTACACCTCGCTACACCTACTGCTGGCTGTACTCGCTACGTGCAGCGACTGTTTTCGTCCCACTGATGACAGACCGTTTCGTCCCACTGATGACAAACCGTTTCGTCCCACTGAGGACAAACCGTTTCGTCCCACTGATGACAGACCGTTTCGTCCCACTGATGACAAACCGTTTTGTCCCACTGATGACAAACCGTTTCGTCCCACTGATGACAAACCGTTTTGTCCCACTGATGACAAACCGTTTCGTCCCACTGATGACAAACCGTTTTGTCCCACTGATGACAGACCGTTTTGTCCCACTGATGACAAACCGTTTCGTCCCGCTGATGACAAACCGTTTCGTCCCACTGATGACAGACCTATTTCCCTTGCAAGACCTTAAGTACTGCGGTTTAATTATGTTGTGTGCTTAACTACTGCGATTGATCAAAATGCTAAATAACCACTCATGACGGTCGATGTGTATAGGGGAGTCGCCCCCCCCCCCCCCTAGTCCACCACCAGGAATCCTCACTAGTCCCGCCGCGGCGACGAGACAGATCTGGCCACATCACACGTCGAGCAGGCAGGCAGCTACTGTACGCGCAACTCACCTGGGGTGGCGTCATCCTTGTCTTATTTCCCGTTGGCAGGCTCGTTCTTGTGCTGCGCCATCCTGGCGGTAGCTGGGTCCGGCGCGGCAGATCAGCGGCGGGTTCTGGGTCGGGAGCGGTGAGGGTGAGGTGGAAATGACCTGATCACACGAGTAGTCGCTGCGGCACGAACGCGGCGGTACTGTACTTGTGGTGTGTGACGCGCCCGATCCTAGATAGAGAAGAGGCCGTGCTTTCGACCGTCGCAATGCTGCAGCGTTGGGCGAGTGGTGGGGGCGGTGGAGGACGGTGATCTGTGGTGAGGAAGAGGCGGCGGATGATGACCGTTCTCGGACGGGCCGTTGACTGGGCGGCATAATCTCAAACTATGGGTAAAAATAATTGACCGAGCTGCCGATAGTTTTGTACTAGTACGTATACCGAAATCCAATCCAAGGAATATATCATCCCATACGGGAATATTATTGCCACGCTACTGTATACTCTCGTACCGGTATGACTCTCGAGTAGAGAATATATAATCCCATACGGGAGAACCAGTAATCGCAATTTATATTCGCAGTAGTTTGCCCTTTATATTCGACGCAGTGCAAAGTACATGTACGGAGGCACCTGATGACCACAACGAGGTGCACTATAGTGCGCGCGCGCGCGGTTGGTCTGGCAGGGGTCAGAGCGGCGGCAAACGGAAATCAGGTCATTTCCACCTCACCCTCACCGCTCCCGACCCAGAACCCGCCGCTGATCTGCCGCGCCGGACCCAGCTACCGCCAGGATGGCGCAGCACAAGAACGAGCCTGCCAACGGGAAATAAGACAAGGATGACGCCACCCCAGGTGAGTTGCGCGTACAGTAGCTGCCTGCCTGCTCGACGTGTGATGTGGCCAGATCTGTCTCGTCGCCGCGGCGGGACTAGTGAGGATTCCTGGTGGTGGACTAGGGGGGGGGGGGGGCGACTCCCCTATACACATCGACCGTCATGAGTGGTTATTTAGCATTTTGATCAAGCGCAGTAGTTAAGCACACAACATAATTAAACCGCAGTACTTAAGGTCTTGCAAGGGAAATAGGTCTGTCATCAGTGGGACGAAACGGTTTGTCATCAGCGGGACGAAACGGTTTGTCATCAGTGGGACAAAACGGTCTGTCATCAGTGGGACAAAACGGTTTGTCATCAGTGGGACGAAACGGTTTGTCATCAGTGGGACAAAACGGTTTGTCATCAGTGGGACGAAACGGTTTGTCATCAGTGGGACAAAACGGTTTGTCATCAGTGGGACAAAACGGTCTGTCATCAGTGGGACGAAACGGTTTGTCATCAGTGGGACAAAACGGTCTGTCATCAGTGGGACGAAACGGTTTGTCATCAGTGGGACAAAACGGTCTGTCATCAGTGGGACGAAACGGTTTGTCCTCAGTGGGACGAAACGGTCTGTCATCAGTGGGACGAAAACAGTCGCTGCACGTAGCGAGTACAGCCAGCAGTAGGTGTAGCGAGGTGTAGTCGCTAGTAGGTGTATCGAGTAGTACCTGCTTTACTGGTAGCGAGTACACACACAGACGCACTACAGTTACTACAGCGAGTAGGAAGATTCCCTACTTGGATTCCCTAACCCGCCCACAATATTCTCTTTCTGGTACCAGTACGGGACGGGGTATTGGCAAATATCTACGAGCGATACCTGGTACGGGTAGTCGCGTAAGGCCCATAGCAGTACCCATACCAGTAGTCCACTGCCCATACCCGGAGTCGCTACAGGCAGTCGCGTATAGGGGTATAATAGCCACTATATATGTAGCACCGCGCGACGACGTACGAAAAATCTTCATGTGTGGTGATCCTTATCCCTTAGTAGCAGGTGCGCGTACCTGTACCTGTCGGCGGAATTTATATTATTAGTCACTATGGTTACCGTACCACTACCGCCCCTGGTAGTAGTACAGTCGCCGTAGCTAGATACTGTCGTAGCGCGACTGCACGTACGAATCAGCTACTAATGGCGCTAATCAGCGTATAATAAGGATCGCTCGCTATGTAAAATACGGCTCCTACAATGGCGCGACTGCTAGGCGGTAAAATGAAGCGACCACAAGAGCGATTAGCCTCTGGTCGTAGCGAGTCGCAGTAGCGAGTAGCGACTCAGGTACCCATGTGCAGCAAGTAGAAGAAGGGTTCCAGGCGCTACCGCCAAGGATTGGTGTATAATAGCACTAAGGATTGCGACGAGCATATCAGCACAGCATCTGGTACCTGTAGTAGCGATATACAACATCCTGCTGTAGAGGTACCAGTAATAGGCGGCGGAAATATTCGCTTGGAAATAACATATAAATCTAATTTATATTTAAAATAATATCATAATAAAAGGGTGGTAGTGTCATTGGCACCCAATGGGTGCACTCTTATTTTTGCCCACGTCTAATTTGTGCGTACGTCTTGAGGCAGCGGCAGGTCAGGTGAGGGATGATGTCTTGGCGGTCGGGTTGGAGGGCATGAGCTTCACCATTCAGATCGGAGCACGGCCCGTGATCCAGCCCTACGACTGCGGTAACGACCTATGCTAGGTCCATAGTAGAATGATAATTTAATCTGGGCCAGCTAATTATACTCGTAGTCCGACTCTACTACCACATGTACCCATTAGCCACTACCTGTACTCGTGCATATATTACCGCGACGACGATCGACGATATATGATGAGCAGCAAGCGCAGTGCTGAATAATATGGTCCACTACTTCTTTAGTCATCGTCCATTTTGAGAGAGTTGCAACTGAAGTGCACTAACGGCCCTCGGACGAGGGACACTGGGAGGACGGGCCTTCAAATATTCAAATATTCATGTAGCCGTCCAAGACAAGGTGCCATGTAGCCAAAGGACCCCTAGGGGACGCGTCTGACAAAATAAATCCCCAGACGGAACAATAACCGGTAGATGCCGGCGACGGCTGATCGTGTGTGTTGCCATCAGCGAAGTTTCCGAGATACAACTCGTGCAGTACGCAGGCAAATACATGATATCTCCGCGGGATACATCATCCGCGGGATCATACAAGTAAATTATTCCAGTGTCCCCGTAACCCCACCCGCTGCGTGCCATGTCTTGACGACAACGTCGCTGGTCAACTAGTGAGACCCTCCTCCGCCTACATGTGGCGGAACCACCCCAAGGTGCCTGCTCACACCGCGTTGGTGCTGAGTATTTATACAAATCCTGCATTATATTCATATATTATTACTATGTTGCCGTATTTAGTCGCTATTGTATAATATGTGAGTTACGGCGTATCAAAAGTACCGAAAGCATCCCGGGTGACATAACATAGCAATGCGATCAACATAAAAAATATCGCCTCGTCGGTTTGCCACGCATTCAGGTCCCTGCTGCATGACTTCGGTGTATGGTGGGACGATATATAATTCATCCGACCCACTCGTTTACACAGAGGAACTTGAAGACGGTCCTTATCAACAACAACAAGACGCAAATCGTTGGGATGAAGTCCAGGATGACCTCATGGTTCAAAGAGAAGCCATGGGACGAGACTCAAAGACTGCGTCCAAATGACTTCGAGAAGTGGCCGGGTCTACCCCTTCCAATGACCGAGGAAGAGGAGAGGGGAGAGCGTGCAGCGGCGGAGAAGAGGAGACTCGAGGCGGCAGAGCGTCAAGGGGATTATTATGTGATCGAAGATGATGATATGTAGTACAATTCCGCAAAAATAGCCGCTCATATGTTTTGTCCCGGCTTTGACGGAGTTTCAGCCCCCAACGGCACAAACTACTTGTAGCCATCACGCCCCCCCCCCCCCCCCCCCCCCCGCCCTTATTTTTGTCCCAGTTTGGACAGAGTTTCAGCCCCCGACGGCGCAAACTTCTTGTAATCATCCCGTTTCCTTCACTCTTTTGATTTGTCCATGTTTGGACGGAATTGGTTTCCCGACTTGGCACAAAATGAACCAACCGGCATTCATATTAGCTTTCAATCCCACAGCTGCCCCCAAACCCTAATTTAGACCTAACCACAATGCACCGCGTGCCTCGGGGCAAAATAGGTTACATTACTGTTAAACCATGCGGGTGGAAATGCGCTACTGAATGTTATAAACTTGTTTATGGGGTTTCTTGCTTTCCCTGAACCGCTTTTCAAGCTGCCGTGCTGCTCAGTGGTACGGGTTCTTAGGCACCTATCGTTGCGCCCTTTTTGGGTGCAACACAAGTACTAGACATAAAAAGCAGCCATAACAGCCGAGCCTGCCACCTTCCAGTTTCGCTGCGTTACACGCAGCGATTAACTGTGTCGTAACCTATTGCGAGCAAGACTGTTCAAGACCACATTCGGCTCCCCACCCGTGTGTGTTATTCTCATCCGTACGTCCGTGCGTCATCATGTCAGATGGAGAAGAACCCGTCGTGGGGCCGACACTCGAATCGCTACAAGCATACATGAATGAAGACCCAGTCTACACTGCTGCGGGAACTTGGATCAGCGTTGGCTCAATTGACGGCTCGTGACCGTGTTGGTGGAGACGGGGCACATGGCTCCGGTTCCCGGCAGCTTGTCGCGGGACAGACGACAGGGAGCGGGGGAGCCGCAGAGCGTCCCAACTTGCTAGAGCTAGCCCAGAGCGGCCGTGTCGGAGCAAAATCCGTGAGTGACGCGGGCGACTACCTTGCGGTGCCATAGCTACTGCAGCGAGCATAGTCTAGTGACGAGGCCGTTCGACCGGTCAGCCGAGTGCCTTGGCTCTTCTCTTTGACCACCGACCTGACGAACGAGTACCTCAAGCAGGATGACCGCGTCTGCCCGCCTAGGAGGAGTATCTTTGAATGTCGTGTTTCGGAGCCCACATGGCTGCACTCTTCGTAGCTCTCGACGAGCTGCTACCCTACGTCCCTGCTATCAATCAAGACTTCACCCCCTACCTCGCGCGCTCGGGACCATTCTGTTGAGGCCATCGACAAAGCGTTTCGCTTTCGTCTAGCCTTCATGCGCAAGCTTAACGAGGTCAAACGTGTGCACGGTGACCAAGGTGTTATGGTATGGACGTCCTGCGAGCGAAGCATTTTCAGCCTGCTGCTGAGCATCTGGGCTCAGCGATTTTCGGGGACCTAATGAAGGACTAATACGAGCGTCGCGTCTTCGAGGCGACGGTCGCCAGCATCGTGAAAGCCACCGCTACTGCCTGACATGGCGCTACCCCTTCTCCATCAAGCTAATGCTCTCTGCGTTCGCTCATCACTGGCAAAACCAAACTCAACTTGGAAATTTTGTAAACTTGTTAATGGGGTTTTCTACTTCACTTGAACCGCTTTTCCGGCTACCGTGCTGCTCAATGGTACGGGTTTCTAGGCACCAGTAGTTTCGCCCTTTTTGGGTGCAGCACTAGTAGACATAAAAAGCAGCCGTAACAGCTAAGCCTGCCATCTTCCAGGTTCGCTGCGTTACACGCAGCGCCCCCCCCCCCCTCCCGACTCCGTTTCCCTCCACGCTTTCACTAATATTCCTGCCAATTTCGGCTCTTGCTTGTCCGTGTAAAAGAGCCTGCGCGACCTTTTTGGCAAAACCAGACTCATCTTTGAAATCTCGCGCCACTGCACCGAGCCAACGAAATGCCGGAAAAGCACGGAAGACTCGCTCGGAAGACACAAATATTGGTCTATCTTGGTTATGGGGTTGCTGCCCATTTACGGGCGCGCTCGGTCGGCGCCGTAATGCGCGCTAATGCGCAGTGATTCTTGGTTACGTGAGGCCGGCCGGGAACACCACCTGCCTTTTCGGCGGACGACCGGCCCACTCTCCTTTGCTGTGGCACGCTCCATCATCGAGCGCATCACAACAATGTTGCGGTATTTTTTTCCGCGCATGGTGCCTAGTCTTCCGTTATCGCAGGTACCATGCACAGCGAGCGCGCGGCCTTTTGGGAACCCCCTCTAGCAGCCTCGTAAAGGTTGGTAAGGTTGCTAGAAACATGATGCATGCGACGGGAGTCCTCGTACCTACGGACAAGCTGCCGATAACTCGCCAATGAGGATCGGACGAAGCCGCAGCGCTTCCCCACTGAGCCAAGCAAAGGCAAAGCCAGCATGCGGCCGGTGCCGACCGAAAGCAAACGCAAGCTGCCCTCCCTTGGGCATATTGGCGTACATTCGCGCGATCGGCCACAGCACTCTGCTAGTGGCCAAGCCAACGCCCAAATGACAAATGGCTTCTCCCACGCCGCAAAACTTTTATTGTGCCGCGCGCCGTGGACCCCGACGCCGAGACACACACACAAAAACGGCAGAACGACATGGCGTTGTGTCCGGCCTCCGCCCTGTGACTCTCATCGTGCCAACTCGTGTACTCCCGATTCTCCTTTTTAAGAGACATCGCGTCCGCCGCGACATCGACCACTAGCGTGCAACTAGGGGAAATTGCCATGTTCTCAACGGGAACACGGTAGGTCCGTGTTGCGCATGTCTCGTGCGTAACGTCATACATGCGCGCATGAACCATTTGCTACCATTTGCGAACCATTTGTAACCTGAAGTAACAACCCGGAGCCCGGAGTAACAACCGATGATACGGACGCATTGATAAGATGGTACGGGAGACGGGTTGTTGAGTTGTCAAGTGCATGCGTGCGGATGGTTGAACCGCACTCGGCTGTGAATGTAAGAAGCACCGTACCGAGTAAGGTCTAAATGAAGTTTTTAGGGTAGGGGAGTCCGGTCCGGACACGGGGCGCTCATCCCGCCGTTGACTTGCCGGGGTTCGCCGTGCGGCGGTCACCGAAAGGTGACCTCGCAAGGCACTAGCAGCCCCGACAAAAGGCGCCCCGCGTCATCACTCATGCTCACCTTCGCGACCACTCTCACGACCGCCGCCACGTCCACGCCCGCGACCAGCGAGCGTCGTTTCGACACGAGCAGCAGCGGTGGCCTTGGTGTTGCCGGCGACTGTCGTCTCAAAAACTCGGCGCTCGCAGTCTCGTATTAGGTCACCAAAAACCGCAGAGCCCATATGCTCTGCCACATGCTGAAAAAGTTGAGCCCGCAGCCCGTCAAACACCCCCCAATCCCCGGGCACGCGCTTGATCTCGCTGAGCCTCTGCATCAAGGCCAGACGAAAACGAAACGCCTTGTCGATGGCATCGGCGTGGTTACGAGCGCACGCGAGTTAAGGGATGAAATCTTGATTAGAAGCATGAACGTGCGGTAGCAGCTCGTCGAGAGCCACCAAAAGAGCAGCAGTGTGCGCCCAAAAGCACGTTATCCATATGTACTCTTCCTGGGCCGGCAGACGCCGATCGTCCTACTTGAGGTAGTTGTTCGTTAGGTCGGTACGCAATATGGGAAGAGCCAAGGCACCCGGCTGACCGGTAGAACGTACGTCCTTGTAACTATGCTCAATTCTCTGCGGTAGCTCTGGCACCGCGAGGTAGTTGTCCTCACCACTCGCGGAAATTGAACCGACACGGTCGAGTTGGGCTGGCTCTAGCAAGTCGTGGCGCTCTGCGACTCCAATGTCGTCCCGCGACGCGCTCCCTAGACCCATAGCTATATATGTGCTCCGACTCCATCGACACCGCGTCCACGAACCGTCAACTGGGCCAACGACTCGATGACCTCGAGCATTGATATAACCTGGGCTTGCATGTCTGCCGAAAGCGATTCGTGGCAGGTGGCGGGGCGACCGCCGCTGATGATGGCAGCGGCCGTACACCACCGTCGCCGGAGAAGTTTACGAAACCATTCGGAAGGCTAGTAATGCAATCCTCGATGACAAGAAGTACGGCTTCGGCAGAGACCGAGCTCACTTCGCTCCGAGTCGCCGTCATGAATGAAAGTTGCGATCTACCCTATGCATTAACCCCCATTCAATAATACCAGTCCCATCTGAATATCGAAGCCGTGTTGTTACCCAGACTGTTGGCTTTGGCCCCAAGCTACCATGCCTTGATGAGCCGCCTCTTGCGAAGCAAAGTGACATAGCGGATCTTTCCGTGGGACAGATGTACTTGGTGGTTGGCTTGCTCATCCGAGGCGAGTACTATGCGACCCCAAACATGTACGAGTTGGTACAGGACGTCAAGAAAGCCGGCGACGATGACCCCATGGTTGTTACTCACACCAACGCGGAGTGGCTGTCGAAGATCGAGACCTTGAGGTTTCGCGATCTCCTACGTCGGGCGAGCATCAAGCTCATGAATGCCATCGACACGCCCAAGGGCAGGAAGCCAATCCAACTGCTGACGCCGGATGAACCGGCCAGGAAGTGGGGGGATTACCTCTCGGACCACATCATCGATCATGATGTGTCAGCCAATGTGTCGGATGAGCAAGCGGCCGCTCGCCTTGACGCACTCACAAGGTTCCGAGCCAAGGTTGATGACCCCTGCCCAACTGGTTTCTCCAAAAAGTTTAAGGATTTGTTCGAAGGTCCTCATCGCTCCGGTCCTTTGATGGTCTTGATGACCCCTCCTACGAGATGGGGACCCATGGAGTACACCGAGTGCCTCCATCCACAACCGGTTCGAGAGCACATCGCGGCCTCCAACACCCGCATCAAAAGCCATGCATTCCACATCAAGAACCAGATGCCGGACTTGGTGATCTCCTTCTTCACCGAGTTCGCTCTAGTGGCATGTGCTCCCCGGCTTCTCGCGATTTCTGCTCCAAGGTTTTCTAAGGAGCTGTGGATATCGATGAAGGTAAACTATCGATCCCACAAATGATTTCTTAAAACATTCTTCCCGGTGTGAGTTATTAACTCGAATCGGTTTTTAAAACTTCCGAGGAATTTCCGGTGATGCCAAAAGGAGAAGAGGTCGACTTTAACGATGATGAAGTCTTTTTGAACAAGGAGCTTTGCAAAACTTGCATTGTGGAAGGCGACTTCCCGGCTCCTGCGACAAAAAAAATCGTCACAACAGCCGGAAGTTCGTGACGCCAAGGCCACGGTCTTCATTGCCGACGCGCTATTCGGAGATGGCTCGCACACATGGGACTCGAAGGATGATGCGTGGGGCACGGGCGACTTGAACGACTTGTTTGCTTTCGCCAGGGAAGATACCTCCCTAAAAACGAGGGGCGTAGATGACTGTGCTTTCATTTATCTCATTTCCGATTTTCCCCGCGCAGGCATCAGTTGAATATCATGGCTGGATCTTCTGACGTCTACACTGCTCTCGATGGGTGCCATTTCTTCATTCACCTCTCGGACCAGCAACTTGGATTCGCAATCACAGCTGTTCAGAAACAAGCAAGCTAAGGACCTTACCTATCAAGTCGTGACTTGGACCAAAGATTGCGGGATGAGGATGGGCAGTTCTCCGCGTCACGACGCTGAGTACTACCTCTACATCAAGAAGGCCCCGCCCAGCATCGTAGCTGGCGACATTTGCGCCTCTGATCCCCGCAGGTGAGATTTGATTCGTGGAATGCAGCCAGCTTGTTTTAAGCATCACTCTGAGCCGGATTTGCTTTGCCAGGTTTTCCACGTCCATCATAGTTACTTGGCCACTTCAAAGCCACTGCAAAGTTGAAGGACGAGAGCAGACATACCGTGAAAAATTCCAAAGCAGATCGCGCTCTTCTCCAAGCACTTGAAGATGGCAGCAATAGACAGGACAACAGTCGTCGACGTCAGAGCCGGAACCGGGACAAACGCGGTGCGTGAGGGGTACAACCCAGGTGAGTGACATAACAATGCGATAAAACCTAAAGATTAACGCCTCGTGCGGTTTGCCACGACTAGTCTGCGGCCTTTTGTGTGTTGTGGGACTGGATTAGTCCGGACCACTCGTTCCCAAACATGAACTTGAAGACAATCCTCATTGACAACCAGAAGACGCAAATCGGTGGGATGAAGTCCATGATGAAGGCATGGTTCAAAGAGAAGCCATGGGACGAGACGCAAAGACTGCGTCCAGATGACTTCGAGGAGTGGCCGGGACTACCCCCGCCAATGACCGTTGCAGAGGAGCAAGAAGAGCGTGCAGCGGCGGAGAAGAGGAGACTCCAGGCGGCAGACTGAGCGCCGAGGGGATAATGTGGCCGAATAGTACACATTTCCATAAAATTAGCGTCTCATATGTTTTGTCCTAGCTTGGACGGAGTTTCAGCCCCCGACGTCACAAACCACTTGTACCCATCACGTTCCCCTCGCCCTTATGTTTTGTCCCAGCATATTGGACGGATTTTTCTGCCCCCGACGGCACAAACTACTTGTAACCATCACGTTTCCTTCACTTTTTTGATTTCCCCCTGCTTGGACGGAATTGTTTTTCCGACTTGGCACAAATGAACCAACCGGCCTTCATGTTAGCTATCAACCCCACTTCTGACCCCAAACCCTAGTTTAGACCTAACCACAATGCACCGCGTGCCTCGGTGCAAAATAGGTTACTGCTAAAGCCAGGAAGCATGACGTGTTATTATTGCAACACATGTACGGGGGACTGTAGTGTGTAGTGTTAAATGATGTTACCAGCGTTCAGAGCAATCACAGCGCACGGATCTAGCAAACTACGATATACTTTTAAGTGACAGTCCGTGATGAATCCGCGCAGTATACGGATATTTTCTTTTAAGGAATTTGACATGTCCTTTTGAAGCAACATCCACGTGTGCATTTCATAGCTAAAATCCTCTTTTACAACCGGAGTTTGCCTTTTAGTTTTCGCAGCTAGACAGCGTAGATGTTGCATCAAAATGTACGGGGTCGGCTGGGACCGAAAGATCCACGACTTGTACGGGGCCGCCAGACCGGATGGTGTCCGGAAAGGCGCCGCACGTCCCGAGCCCCCGCCGGTGTTTGTAAATTACATGCCACCAGCGATCACGTGGCTCATCAGGACAGTACATTCCGCTATGCTGCTCTCGGCCTCTCATCACGGCTAAGATGCTGGGAAAGCCTGACTAATTGCTGCCGCACCTGGGCTTATCGGACACGCTACACCCCTGTGGGATGGCGTATATCAAAATGATATTCACTCCCCACCTCAGGCGCTTTCACAACTAACCAGACTATCCCTAATCTTAATCGAGCAGCATCCGGAAACGTACCACAAAAGCGAATAATTGTCGGAGACAATATAGTCGGGAGCCTTCCAACAACTGCTGAAGGAGCCCCCGGTCCGCGGCCGCCCTTTATACTCGGATAAAGGGCGCCGCCGGACCGGCGCCTGCCGGTCCTGGCGTACCGGGCCGGCAGGGTCGTCACTTAACCCTGACGGCGCTGCGAAAACCAGGGTTTCCCAGGTCGTTCCTCCCAAGGAAACCCTACAGTTTTTGCAGCTAGACAGCGTAGATTTTGCATCAAAATGTACGGGGTCGGCTGGGACCGAAAGATCCAACAGATGAAAGAACAGTGGCCGGTCTGGCGGGGCCCGTACACGGACATATGTGAGCCAAATTATACAGGGAATTACATTCAATCAGGAACAGACACAGGAATGGGGCATCACCAGCACGGTATAAAATTGCCACTAGAACGGGACCTAAGTTGCGTCCCGGGAGGGAACCGAGTCAGTGTCGGATGGTGAACCGTCACCGTCACTATCGTCCAGTTCGTCTTCTTCGGCAAGTGACAGGATCGCACGCGACACGGACAGAACGTGCTCCTCATCCAGCCCCATACAGTGGAGCTGAGCAGAGGTTGACTTCCAGCCACCATGTTGGCCCCATGTTGCGAACGGGATGTCTGCGTTAGCGGCGGCGGAAGTCCGCCACTTCGGTTGGACTGGGTGCCGAACCGGGTCTGGAAAGCGGACTCATTCATCGTAGGGATGAGCAGCGGACCCAACCACCGCGCAAGGTAGCGTCTGAACGTGGGGTACTCAATAGGGGAGGAGGAAGGAACTATCCCTAGCTCGCCCTTGTGCCTCAGAGAGGGCAACGTGGTGACCCCACCGTTCTGCGTGCGCAATGTTGGCATACAAACCTCTGGAAAAGAGACGAGAACTGGGCCCAACGCTAGCCCCATGGAAATCAATTTCCCAGTATAGCTGGCCAAGAACTTGACTCTGTGGCGCTTGCGGTGGCCATGCAGCAGGGACTGGATGTCGAGCTGAAGGGCATCCCATCGCTTCTGAGGCACAGAGAAGGTGCCAGCCACTGTGTGCAGATCAAACCCCATGTGGGTGATGGTGGGGCTGGGGTTCAGACTGGGTTTTTTGAAGTTGATGTTGACATGAGCGCGCTCAACATCGGCCAGCACTTGCTGAGTAGTCCAATGTGCCTTACCGACAGAGCCAGAGATGAACAGCCAGTCATCCAGATAGCAGAGCATCCTGATGCCCCTACTGCGCCAGTGTCGCACCAGGACTCCCATGACTTTGGAAAAGCAGCGGGACGCATCAGACAGCCCGAAGCATAGAACTCGCCGAGTGTAGAATTTTCCTCTCCATTCAAACCCGCTGTAAGGAGCAGCTGAGTCATGGAGGCGGACATGGTAATAGCCCTGAGTCATATCCATGTTGGTCAGCATATCGCCGGGATTCACCAGGTCTGGCAACTTAGATAACGACTCCATCTTGAAGGGAGTGTAAACCAAGTGTTTGTTGACATGATGCTGATCGCAGATCAGCCTGAGTCCACCATGGGGTTTAAGAACCACACCCAAAGGGTTCAGCACCACATGACGCATAGGTTTCCTTTCTGATATGGCCCAGCGGCAATAACAAAGCGATCTGCCCATCAATAAAATCGGGGTGCTGCAGCGCGGAAGGGTGATTCGGCAGATGACTGGGTGGTGCGGGACCATCAGCCCAGTTCGTACGGTAGCCGTGCCTGACCAAATCTCTAACCTGACTGTCTCTGACTGAGTCAGTGATGCTGTCCCAAAATTTCCAGCCTTTAAGGATAACACCGGCCGATTCCACAGGAGAATTGACGTCCAGAGCCGGCTCATGAGGAAGCTCAAACTTAGCTGACGTTAAAACTGTCACAAAATGCCAACGCTACAGATAGCATCATAGTGGTCAGCAAGCAGCATGGATGACTGCTGCATGAATCAAACAGTGAGTTTGAACTCGAAATCGTCTGAAACTGAAAATAACAGTATTTTCAAATTAAATATCGCTCCGACACAACGGGAGACATGAATCGTCACACAGGGTGTGCCGCTCTTTACACGAATGCATCGCCGGCCAACTTATGGAAAGTTGCAAAGGCAACTGTCAGGGGCAGCACAGAGTCGCAGGGACATCATATGTATTACATACGAGGTATCTCTCGGAGATACACCACCTAACAGGTGACTCTCCCTGAGGAGATCATAGCTGCTATGACACGAGCCTGAGCTCAGCTCCCGGAGGAGGGCTAACAGCTGCCCGGAGGCCTAACTGCAGCTACATGAAACACCATCATTGGCCAGGCCAGGAGGATTGCAGACTCCACAGCTTCAGCGACGGGCACTCGGGTAGTCCCTACTGAAGTGTCCCTTCCTCTGGCAACGATAACAGGTGATGTCCGCAGCAGAAGACCGACCAGGAGAGGACTTCTCCTCGCGACGGCCGCCCTCCCTCCGGTTGTCGCTCCCACGACGAAAAGATTCGGGCTCGCGAGAAGAGGAAGAAGGCTTCGCGTGCGAAGAAGAAGAGGAAGGTTTCTTGGCCTTGACCTTCTCAATCGCCTTCTTCAGCTCCTGGTAGTCCGCTTAGCCCTTCTCGCCGAGAGGGTCCACTGCATCGAACTCCTTGGCGACTTCCGCGCCGTACTCGTGCTCCACAATTTCCACATGCAGCTTCTTGCCACGCTTGTTACACGAAGAGCCACAGTGGAGCACAAAGCCAGTGCCGCGGCAGTCGTCTTGAACAGCTCCGCAGACGACGCTGGCGAGGAAGCAGGAAGATCGTCACGCAGAGGCTCCTCCGCCGGTGCCAAAAGGTCATAGATCTGGAAGACGTCGTCTAGGTCGCGTTGAAGAGTACAAGCATCAGCGGTATGGCGGCGGTGAACCTTACCATCTTTGTCCAGCCAGCCATCCCCGGATGCGTTGATGGAGCGAGACGGTGCTTCCACAGCCGGAGGTTGAGCTGGTCTCTTGCCCTTGCGGTCGTAGTCGGTGTCCCCCTCCGCAACGCGTTTCGAAGCTGAAGTCGAAGTGGACGGGCCGCTCGACGACGCGACTGCCTGCCTAAGCTCAGAAACCTCTCGTTCGATACGGAGTAGAGCAGCAGAAGTATCAGCTATTGCATGTCTAGCGGCGACGAGAGGGGGAGATTCAGCTACCCCGTCTGCAGGTAGAGTGTCGCCACCTAGGACAGTGAGATGATTTTCGCGCGTAACGAGTTGCTCACGAAGAGCGTTGCGGGAATCCAGTATAACTCGTTCCAAACGAGTTCAAACTTGTCTACTGCTAAAACAGCGACGAGAAAGCATGGCGACAACACCACGAGCGAGACAAAGAGCCATGCCCAAGACGTACTCGCGGAGCGAGCCATGGTGAGCGCCGGGATCAAACACACTACTAAAAATTCAAATTTCTTCTGCAAAACGCAGAAGAAATTTGAATTTTTGTAGTCGAAGACGAAACGAAAATGTACCAGTCGTAGAAGACAGTATAGGCGGGAGCCTTCCAACAACTGAAGGTGCCCCCGGTCCGCGGCCGCCCTTTATACTCGGATAAAGGGCGCCGCCGGACCGGCGCCGGCCGGTCCTGGCGTACCGGGCCGGCAGGGTCGTCACTTAACCCTGACGGCGCTGCGAAAACCAGGGTTTCCCAGGTCGTTCCTCCCAAGGAAACCGTACAATTTTCTTCTTAGTCGAAACCTGTGGTACCTTGGGGACATTTCGTAGCGGTCGATGTTGTATGTATCCATAAATAATAAAGGTAGGCATATCCCCCGTTTTCCGTGCGCTGTGATAAGTAGTAGGACAGGAGCAATAAATAAGGAACTCGCCAAATCGGCATAATTTATGACAGCTCGTCATGGTTCATAAAGCACTTGATGCTGGTTTCGGAGCATTAGCGCAACAATGAATAATAATCGCTTAGGTATCCGGGGTGTCCCGCGGGATCCTTTCCTATGAATTGCTGTTGGCCACGGACCGGTTTGGGTTCTGGGGCGGCCTTGGCGGTGGTGGAAAGGTAGTAGTACTGCGCAGCCCCCCCCCCCCCCCCCCCACACACACTCGAGTGGGCGGGATAAGGGATGGCGGCGGCGAAAGCGAGAGTACAGTACTTTGCGCTGTATGTATGTCTGTAGTATATTGTTTGGCGCGCGAGCTAGTAAATTGTCCCATTTTCAGTGAGTCAATAGTGAAGTATAGTGGCCTGTACCGTTTACGCTATAATATTGCGCTTTTCTCTTATGTAACATGCTACGCTGGATATTGTTTCGGCGCGCTGGATGGACATTAAATCAGCATCAAATAAGGAAGCCAGGAAGCATGACGTGTTATTATTGCAACAAATATGTACGGGGGACTGTAGTGTGTTAAA
The DNA here is from genome assembly GCA_006384855.1 of Tetraselmis striata. Lineage (NCBI taxonomy): Eukaryota > Viridiplantae > Chlorophyta > Chlorodendrophyceae > Chlorodendrales > Chlorodendraceae > Tetraselmis > Tetraselmis striata. The sequence goes on along the minus strand of VCJN01003490.1, from coordinate 84,241 downwards.
TGATGTTATCAGCGTTGAGCGCTCTCACAGCGCACTGATCTAGCAAACTACCACACACTTTTAAAGCTGAATTCCGTGATGAATCCGCGCAGTATTCGGATGTTTACACCTGCGCCATTTTAGCATGTCTGATGAAAAAAGTATGGGAATGAGAATGGTCACAGAATATTCTTCGCGCGTTAAAGCCCCTGCTGGCGCAGCTCCATGATCAGTGGATACCTATTGTCCGGACAGATGCTGGTTCTCGACCAATTTCAAGAATAAAGTTTACACGCCAGGTTGCAAAGGCAGAGTTTTAGCTTCTGCCAGGGGCGGCCTCTACCGGCAGCTCAGTTCTCAGCAAAGGCTGCGCCGATGCTGTTACATTCTAATCTCAGCCTGCATGCATGTCCACCTTGAGCGTGATAGCCTGCTTGGCCACGACGCTACTGCCAAAGCCCTTGGCGGTGATAGCGCCCGCCACGTCGCCCGCCTTCAGGCTCGGCTCCAGCACAGACACCTTGGCAACCAGGTAATCCTTGCACGCGTTGGCGCGCTGCTGGGACAGCGGGCTGTCCTCAGCGTCTGTGTGGCCCTCGACAACCAGCGCCAGCGGCGCCTCATTGCGCTTGGCCAGCTCTCGCATGGCAGCAGCGAGGGCCGCCGCCATCTGGTCCAGCGCCGTGACCACCACCCCTCCCTCCTCCGCCTCACCAGCTGCCTCAGACCCCTCTGCGTCGTCACCTTCTGCCCCCGGGGTCTCCTCCTTTGCAACCGAAGCGAAGACAGCCTCGCCAGGCCGGAAAGCGACGTTCTCTTTAAGCGTGATGGCACCCCTGGGCAGGTCCATGTCTATTGCCGTGAGGTACACGTCCCTGCTGCGCAGGTCGCGCTTCACCGCAGCCTGCACCTCCTCAACCATCTTGGCAAGCCGGGCCTTCCGCGCCGCCTCTGCTGCTGTATTTGCTTCCTGCAGCTCCTCCACCTACGCCGAACGCCAAGTGCGCAATGCCACACAACATAGCGCATCAATACTCAACATGGTATATAGTAAATAGTACGCGCGTGGCGCACACAGAGACACGATATGTTAACCCTGTATGTGCGTGTGAAATACGTATGTATGTATGTAAGTATGTATATATGTACGTATGTGAACATGTGTATGTATTCACGTATGGATTACTAGAGAGCAAACCATCACATATACCACTGCACAATCATCACTGCTACTATATATATTATCATCATCATCATCATGCACAGGCACAGCGAGAATAAGAACCTTCGAGTACATCATAAATAATATCACAGATTAACATCTTAATTTCAAAAGCCCGCAGCGGTGCTGTCGGGTAATAAGGAGCGCGTCACACCTGCTGTTGCAGCAGCGAGATCTTGGCGTCAAGCTCCGCCTTCTGGGCAATCGCCTCGTCGCGCGCCGCCTCCGCCTGCGCCGCCTCGCGCTGCAACGCCTCAAGCTCGCCGGCGGCCTTGGCCTTTAAGCGCCGCACATCCGCCTGCGCCGCGCTCTTCTCTGCCAGCGTCCCTTTGGTGTCCTGTTCCAGCTTGCTGCGCTGCTCACGGGCCCGCGCTGCCAGCTCGTCCTTCATGCCTTGCATGCCTGCCTCCATGCGCTCTCGTCTCTAAGGCACAGCGCCAGCAACGCGCGCGCAAGGGGAGGGGAAAAGGGAACGGCGATTTAGCGGTCCGTCCGTCCGCGTATTTTACCCTCTCGGCAAGCTCGCTATATTATGGTGTGGGCAGCAATGATCGACGGAACAGTAGAAATTCGCGAAAATGCGGAGTTCACGCTCTCACCTCCACCGCCTGATGCATTGCCTCCTCCGCCGAAGCGCGCGCCTCTCTCGCGCGCACCGCCTCCGACTGCGCGTGCGCCGCACCCGACTCGGCCACCCGCTGCTCCTCCCTCGCGCGCCGCGCGGCGAAGACCACGCGATGCGCCGCCTCCGCCTCGCGCCGTGCAGCCTCCGCCGCCAGCTCCGACTCGCGTGTCGCCCGCTGAGCTGCCTTAGCTTCTCGACGCGCCGCGACGCGAGCGTCGTCTGCGGCCCAGCGCGCCTTGTCGGCGGCGGCCTTAGCGCGCTCTGCCGCCGCCACGTCGGCCGCTGCGGACGCCGACACCTCCGCTGCTCGGTTCGTCTCGTCCGTCAGCGACGCCGACAGCGTCTCCGCCTCCCGTCGGGCGGCCACAGCACGCTCGCGCTCCAACCTGACCGCGCCGAGCAGTGCCCGAAGGTCGGCCGCAACTGCTGCGGCGCCGTCAACCGTCTCCAGGGCCGCCAGTGCGTCGCCAGCCTCGTTCAGCTTGCAATCGACCGCCGAGTGCGCCGCCCCCGCTTGCGCCGCCGCCACCTCGGCCATAGGACCCACTGTTGCGGCCGCCCGAACCGCTGCGTCCTTCCCCAACTTCGCATCCCGCATCGCTGTTTCAACGCGGCGCCTGGCAGCCGTAACCTGCCGGGAGCAATAACACGGTCGACAGATCCTCAGCGTCCTGCGCCAGCACAGCTGTCTACATAAATAAGCAGAGGTCGATCTCGATACCGTATTACAGATGGAATAAGGACAATATCGGAGTCAAGCAGTGGGAATATGTATCAGGTCGTAGAAACGTGATGATAAATATTTGTTGCTAATGCTGCGACGGGGTCTCTCGCAGCAGCATATAGTCGCTACCTGACCAGGCTAAACAGGGCAGTCCGTAGGTGAATTGCTTCCAAAGATGGGCACCGTAGCTAGGCGGTACTGCAAGTCGGCTACCACTGATAAATAAGACCGGTACGACTATTTTGCGAAAAGTATATTCCGTTGCAGAACATTATGCGCGTACATTGCACACATGTGTATATATATACATATATATATATATATGATACATATACATAATTGTAAAGTAGGCACAGAGGGGGGGGAGGGAAGGGTGGGGGGGGGGGGGGGGGGGGGGGGGGGCTAATACACACATCTGCGTAACATTTACATATCTACGTAATACCGCATATAGAAAACCAGTGATGGAACTGGGACGTGCTGCTGTTATATTGGTGACTGGATCCACTGTATAACAATGAGGACACGGGCCTTAGCCTTAGCCTCATGAATACGTGCCTCCCTCTGACCGACGGGCCAACTTGGACTGCTGGCAAACTGTGATGTCATTCATTGCAGAGTAGGGTGCAGCTGCCGGGCGACAACGTTGAGTGAATGCTTTGTCAGTCTATGATGCTCCTGCTGAGCAGGATGTAGTAGGGATGATTTGGTAGATGCAGGCACAGAGCCCTCTCCCTCCCCCCCCCCCCCCCCCCCCTCGCCTCCCAACACACACACACACACACACACACACACACACACACACACACACACATCCTGCGCCTTCCACTGATGCTCTTCCACAGCATCATCCCACTGAGATGGCGACCGCTATGATACTCGCTTCACAGTATCATGGGCGGGACTGACAACATGATGGCGAGCTGACACTGGCGATGCATGGCGACCGTCTCAAGCACCCACCTGCCGCGGCTCATCAACGTTTGCCTCTCCCGGCAGAGCCTCCCCTGGTGCAATCACCACGAGCGCAATGGCCGCAGAGCCGCCGCCAGCTGGCGCAGGCTCGTCCGCCACCCGCGCCACCAGCTGGCGCTCCAGCCGTGGCTTGCTGGCAGCCTTGCCAAGCTTGAGCGCTGCCGCAATCAGGTGCGCACGCGCCGCTGAGGCGCGCGCCACGCCGACCGCCTGCCCGCCCTCGCCGCCGCCGGCAGCCTGCACCAGCAGCTGCAGCTCCGGGCTGCCGCGGTCTGCAAGCTCCTGGTTGGCCACCGCCAGCAGCGTGGCGACCTCGTTCAGCACCGCATCTGCAGCGTCGCGGTCCGTGAAGTTGTCGCCGCTGGGGGCAAAGCTCAGCTCCGAGCGCAGCCGGATGGCGCGCCCCGGCAAGTCGAGCTCAGCGTGCTCCAGCACCACTCCCCGGCCAGCCAGGTCACGCGCCACCGCGGCCTGCAGCTCCTCGAGGAGGCGGTCCCTCCGCTCGCGTGCGCCGCGCTCCTCCGCCGCCAAGTCCCCCTGCGCGAACTCCACCGCCTGCGCCGCTTTCACCGCCGCCAGCTGCGCGCGGGCTGCCGCCTTCTCCGCGGCCGCTAGATCCCGGGCAGATGCGTCCTCCGGCAGCCCGCCCGGCGTGCGGGATCCAGGGGCATGGCGCACCCGGAAGTTGCACGCAGAGCAGGCGCCCAGTGCCCCGGTACTACCGCGCGTCCCCATGATGCTCCAGGGGCGCCCTCCCCCCGCGAGGGCGGAACGTCCCAGATTCCCCGCCGTTTGCGGCCGCCGACGCGCGCTGCCACTGCTCGGCCGCCGCCGCGCACCGCCGCCCTCCTCCTCTGGCTGGGATGGCCCTAGCACAGGCGCATAACGCACTGCCAACAGCGCAGCAGACATCAAAGACATCAAAGTCAGCCGACTGAGCTTTTCACGAAAATCCCGATGTGTTGCAGTCATGCCAGAAAGCCAAGGCGCGGCACTGCTTTGGGTTGTGACGGCATGGAGAAGGAGCGGATGGTGCACTGGCGCGCAGCCGGATACGTGATTTTCTGGCAATGGTCTGATGCTCTGCTCATTCTGTCATCGATCCTGAGTAAGTCATTGTTGAGGAACGAAAGAGTGGGGACGGCCAGGCAGGGCGATGGCATGTGCCATCAGTGCGCAAGGCCGGGCTGATGGCCGATTCTAGGTCAGCCCTCTCCATCCCACACATACCAAGCGATGCTTACAAACAGCCCCCCTCCCCTCCTCTCCAAATCCATTCTTTTGGCTGTTCATCGACCATCCCGTGCGCGGTAGGGGCATGATGCACAGACTGAGCCATTGCATCATGAGTGGCGACCGTCCTGTGACTAGGCTTCGCAGCATGATTTCCCCCGGGAAGCTTATTACTGCAACCCCAGCACAAACCTGGTGAAATGGAGACAGAGGCGTACTGGTAGCACTACACACCGGGTAGTTCTTATGGACAGGGCAAGGGGCTTGTGCCGATGCCACCATGTGACCTATCGCAAACTTCTTTGTATTTCCCCGGAATTTGAACAACCAGCTTACACCGCTGCCACCATGAACCACCATGCCCCCGCCCCCCCCCCCCCCCCCCCCCCCCCCTCCCGGTCGGGTCGTCGGGAGGTGTGGGTGTGGAATTTGCACTGTTTTCGTAGGGGGGAGGGAGGGGGGGGGGGCGGGATTCGATACACACCTGGCATGTGCTCGAACACGAAGGTATCGTCCCAATCCTTTCGGGTGCGCGAGGCGCTGCTAGCCCTCATCCTGCGCTGCTTGTCGCGGAGATTGGGCCTGCCGTGGGCACTGGATGGGTGCTCTGCTCACAAAGGCCGCCAGCCCGGGCACCCGGCCGCCCCACCGTCCAGCATAGCCGCAGCGACTCGCAGGGCTCAGGGAAGGACAGGGTAGGGCGCTACGTACGAAGATGCGAGGTCGCTGGGCCGCACCTGTCGAGTTGCCGGGGGTTACGCTCGGTTATGCTCGCGAGTGATCGGCCGTGTGCCGCGTCAAAGGATTGCTTTCCCCGGGTAAAGTGTACAGGGTATTTTTAATTCAGCCGCCCGCGCCCCCTGTCTGGTGGCAAGTAAAACCCCACTCGTCGAGGGAATGGGCAGCGGTGGTGTGTGCAAGTTCAGCCGGGTCGTCGCTCACACTATCCGCAAGTCGCGGAACGCCGGCATCGTCTGGAGGCAGACGCATGGCGGAATCGGCATCGAAGGATCGCGCGTTCCGCCGTTTAGAACCCGTGGTTGCCGAGCACACATGCGGCGGGTTGTTTATATTGGTTACAGCAGTACCAGTACCCGAAGCGGCACGAACCTACGGCCGCGCGGCGCGCTGATGTGATATGCGCTCCATTGAAATCCTGCGCGCATCCTATATAACCTAAATTTAGCCCGCCGAGAAGACTCCTGGAATAAACTCCAGCAGTATTGGTACCGCCCATTCTGCTGCTGCTGCTAGCTCATGTAATTAATTGGTACCGCCCATTCAATAATTCATTCGAGTACAGTATTCGCCAAACGCGACCGCCCTTTTGAAATATCAATAATTCGACAGACGCGACCGCCCGCCCCGCGCGACCACGCGCTGGAGCGACTCTCCGACCGATATATTTGCTTGACGAACGAGGCATAGCCGGCCAGTTCCCTCCCTCCCACACGCCCCAGCACCGGCGCGCAACGTCACTTCCAGCTGCTCAAAGCGCAACCCAGGGAAGCGGACGCGATGGAGGCCGAGGGCGCCGCGTTCGCTGTGGCGCTGCTGCTGGCGCTGGCGGTGCTCGCGGCGGCTGGCCTGTTGGCGGTGCGCGCGATGAGCGGCGGGGGGAAGGCGGAGGAGGTGGCGCCGGCGGAGGGGCGCGGGCAGGTGCGCGGCGCGGCGCGGCTCCGCCGTCCCTTCCCCTCCTCCGCTCGTCCCCGCACTTGTCGCCACTGCTCCCCCCCCGCGCGCTCCCCCGAAAGCTGCGTCCCTTCCCACCGATCTTTTTATTTTTTCATTTTTCGCCCACCAGTTCTACACCCAGTTCTCCCTTCACCGGCCGCCCTTGCCCCCCCCCCCCCCCCCCCCCCCTCCCCCCTCACCGTCTCTCCCAGCCTGACCCCTCTCAGTTTCACTACCAAGACGATCCCCCCATCTGGTTACGACATGTCATTCGAATGCCTTGGTTGTCTAAGGCTTCGCGGTGCCTGTAGGTCCTGTTTTTTTTTTACTGACAGTGTACAACTATGAATGTGCCAAGTGGACCATGTTCCATCTCATCCCGGAAAAAGCTTAGTGCCGAGACTGACCACCCCCCTCCCCCCTTCATCTCCCGGACTGCCGGGATGGACGGTAGACGGCCGGGGGCCGGCGGGGGCGCCGCGATGAGAACCGCATGCAGCGCGGGCTGCGGCGGCGCCGGGCAGCGGCGGGGGCGGCCGGCGGGAGCGACGACGAGGACGCTGGCGGCGGCGCTGGGGGAGATGCCGGCGGCAGCGACTCTGAGGTGCACGCCGCCCGCAACACAGCGGTACCAAGTGGCCCGGCAAGGGCCGGCAGCCCCTCCCCCCTTGCCTGCTGCTGCCCCTGACGCTGGCGGCGCTGGTCTTGGTTCACAGGGGGACGACGGCGCGCCGCTGAACCGCAAGGAGGCGAAGAAGAAGGTGACTAGACCCCCTGCGCGCTCCCCTCCCCACCCTCCCTTGCCACACCATCCCCATCACTGTCGCCACCACTCTCACCACCACCATCCCCATTACTGTCGCCAGCAGCACCACCATCACCGTCATTGTCGTTGTTAGCATCACCATTATCATTATCCTCGTTATCATCACCATTATTGTCGGCATCCGCGCGAGTCCATGCGCCGGGTGCTGATGCTCACTGACCCCCCCCCCATCCCCCCCCACCCTTCCTATAACACAGGCGCAGCGCGAGGCGCGCCGTGCGCGCGAGGCAGCTCAAGAGGCACGCGACAATAAAAAGAATGTGTGCCCGCCCCGCCCCACCTCCCCCCCCCCCCCCCCCCCCTCACCCCCTTGCACCGTGGTTCCTGATGCTCTCGGGCTCCGCTCGCTGCCCCTCAGTCAGCTGCAGTAGGAGGAGATGGGCGGGGAAGACTGGGGACATGAGGCAGGGCCTGGGGTTGGCGCTGATGGTCGTTAACAACCAATGTATATACATATATATACATATATGTATGTAGACATATATACGTACATATATATGTACGAATTAGACAGTACATGCAACCAAGTCTTTGCTTTATTGGCGCTCAGGTTTTTGCTGACATCATTGGTAATGAGCACTCACTTGCCACAGGTCAGGCTGGACACAGGGGGGGGGGGGGGGGGGGGGGAGGGATTCGCTCATGTTGCGGTGCCCCAACCCGCTCATCCCACTACCACGCGCCCCTTGTCCCTCTCCGCCGTGCGTGTCTCCCGGCGGCGCGCAGACGTATGATGAGAGGCGCAAAGCCAAGGACGAGGAGCGCGAGGCGCGGGAGGCGGCGGAGCGCGAGGCCGCGGCCAAGGAGGACGAGGAGAGGCAGGTGAGGAAGGAGCGCGCGGGAGGGCCCTCGAGGGCGAGAGGGGGGGTGGGGGGTGGGGGGTAAAGGGTGTTCAACCTATGGCCACCGATCCCAGCTCGAAGTCTCTCTCTCTCTCTCTCTCTCTCTCTCTCTCTCTCTCTTTAATCTCCATTGAGCCGCAATGTGATTGCTGCCTACGCTACGTGCCGTTATCCACGCTTTTGGGACCCCCCTCCCCCTTCTCTCTGCTTTTGGGACCCCCCCCCCTACCCCCTCCCCCCCCCCCCCCCCCCCCTTGCCCGCCACACACACACACCACCACCATCGCCACCCACCACCAACCCCACCCCAGGGCAAAGAGGAAGGAAAAGTAGTCATCCTTAGAGTCGTCTTGACGATGTATCAAAAACCAACACTAACAATACCGGAAGCTCCTCAGTGCTGGAAAACATGTGAGACCCATGCAGCCAATTCACTGGACCCTGCCGTAGTACGGACTGTATGCGTCTGATGTATTTCTGGGTGGCGGGCCGGCTGCAGAGGAGAGAGCGCAGCGCAGATGAGTGGATACTGAACCCCCCCCCCCCCCCCCCCCACTCCACCCCCTCCCTTGCACCATCAGAGGAAGGAGGACGAGGACGCGGCGCAGTGGATGAATCTCATCACCGTGGACGAGGTGCGCTGGCGGTGGTGGCGGTGATCCCCCCCCCCCCCCCCCCCCCGCGCTAGTTGAAACCCTAAAACACTGCCGGTCACTGCGCGGTATGATCTCGTGCGTTTATTTGAATGGTTCGATGCAACGCACCACACATCTTTCACGCTTACTTAAAGTTGACATCCCCCCCCCCCCCCCCCCCCAGCCATTGCTTTGGTATGGTCTAATTGAAACCCTGAAACGCACATGGGCAATGGGCAAACAACGCAGCAGCCTGTCACTGCTCGTTTTGATCTTGTGCGTTTATTTGAATGGTGCGATCCAACATGCCGCACATCATTCACGCTCACATACAGTTAAAGTTACCCCCCCCCCCCCCCCCTCTCGCTATGCTCTCACATGTCCGCAATTAGGAGAGAAGAGCAGAGCAAACAAATGATACGAGAATACGCCACAGACCCACACCACGGAAAATATTGACGTGGGAATTGGTTATTCTTTTGCCCCGGTGAATTGAATGAAACGGCCGGAACCACCAGTACAGCTACATGCTGCGGGATTTACCCGTCCCCGGCCTTACCCCGGCCTTAACCCCCCCCCCCCCCCCCCTTTCCGCCCGGGGACCTGGTCGGCAGGGCGGCAGCGGCGAGGCGGAGCTGGCCGCGGAGGACCAGGGGCTGCTCGGCAGGTTTGTGGACTTCATCCGCGAGCGCAAGACGGTGCTGCTGGAGGAGGTGGCCGCCGAGTTCGGGCTGCGCGTCACGGTGCGCACGGCGCCGCAGCGCCGCTGACCCCCCCCTCCCCCCCCCCTCCCCCCCTCGGCCGGGGGTTTTATGGGCCGGCCCCCACCTGTCACCACATCTGGCGACATTTGAATTGCTGTGTCAATAATGCACTTCCAGCCATCCCGAGAACTCCACCCACGATTGCATGCTTGCAATAACGCCCCGATAGTAACACAGCTGCAACCACGCCTTGGGTCCGCCATGTACTATTAGATCGACCATTTCCCGCAAAGTAGGGGAACATAAGATCACCAGGAAACCCATTAGAATATCCCACAGGCCTAGCACAGAACCTCCCACTCGGCGGCGCAAAAGAATCCACTGCGACCTGCAAACCAAGTTGCACGCCGTGGTACTCCGATCTTCCTAGCTCGAAGGCCGACGTATCGATTATGGCGGGTGGATGTCATCCGACTGTCGTCTGAGCCAGATGCAATCGCGCAATGGCATTGCCTTGTTTACCCATGTGAAGCTCGCTAGGTCACCGTCACCTCCCACTCCTCCCCCCCCCCTGCCGCCGCCGTGCTGCAGATGTATCGATTTCAGCTGCGACGTAACGTACATCTCGCTTCAGACAACGGAACGGCGCCATGGCGCGCTAGCTCCTGCCCTGCGGTGCATGCCACATGCGGAGCACAGTGTCGCTCGCGTTAGGTTTGTGAGCTGCCACCCTGGTGGTATTTTTCTCCATTGCGACCGCCAGAGCGAATTTTTACAATGTATAATATGCCGTCCTTGGGGGATTGCGCCAACAACTCCATCATTTACACAGACGCTGTACTTTGACGACGTTGCGAAGAAGGTAATGAAGGCGTAATGAACGGGCACTGTGATTACGTTGTGAAAGATATTCACACCCACAGTCACACGGCGCCCTCCGAGCTGTGAACTATGTGTGACCGCGGTGCGGAAGGTTGTTTTCTTCGCAAAAGTAACCGGAATTCAGGACCGATTCCTCTGGCACCCCTTCTCCGGGTGCTTAAACGCAGAGCATTCTGTGTGAGTGCGGTGCAGCCGCGTTGAGGCAGCAGTCAGAGGGATAGGTCGATAGTCCGACTACCGGTGATAAAAATATGTCAGCCGCCCAACACCCCCGCTACTGCAACCACTTCTGCTATTGTTACCGCTGCCGCTGCTTGTCGCTGTTACTCTCTGCTGTGATGTGGTGTGGTGCCGCTGCCCTGAGGCTGGCGCGCCGGGCTGCGGGCTGGCAGGTGTGTGAGTGTGGCGTGGTGCCGCTGCTTGTCACTGTTTCTTTCTGGTGCGACGTTGGGGGATCCGGTGTGGTGCCGCTGCCTAACGCCGGCGCGCTGGGCTGGCAGGACGTGATCAACCGCGTGGAGGGGCTGGAGCAGATGGGGCGGCTCACCGGCGTGATGGATGACCGCGGCAAGGTACCTCCCTCTTTCCCCTTGTCACCCAATGCCAGGGCATGCCTGCAGTGCGTGTTAATTTGATCGAATAGAATCATTTTCTCCCCATTATCATTTATTTAGCATCATCTGTTATCTGCTGCTTTCACTTTATGTCGGTAATAAGTCAAGCTTGTATGTATGTACACCTCGTCCTCTGTGCACCTTTTCATATATTTGGGGTTGGAACCAATCTTCATTTTCTCCATCCTTTACAGCAGCTCTTTCTTCTTTTGTGGATAAATTAAGCGCACTCCCTGTCTTGCGCATTTTGCGCCTTGCTGAATCCCAGCAGCTACCCGTGTCACCTGATTTTGTTTCGTCGAGCTCGATTTCTGTCCACCGTGTGCCCTGACCCGCTGACGCTGCGCCCGCCCGCCCCCCCCCCCCCCCCACTGTGCCGCAGTTCATCTACATATCCAAGGAGGAGATGGAGGCGGTGGCCGGCTACATCAAGAGCCGCGGCCGTATCAGCATCACCGAGCTCGCGCAGAAGAGCAACACCTTCATCGACCTCGACCCCAAGGAGGGCACCACCACCGCCGCCGCGGGCGTGGACTTCAACATCGACACGCTGGACGAGGAGCCCGACCCGGCCGAGGCGGCGGTGGCGTGAAGCCCGCACCTGCCCCCCCCCCCCCCCGTTCCCCCCCCACCCGTAGCTCAGCCCTGTTGGCTCCGCGGATGCCACAGCTCATGTAGCCAACTGCGGTGCGTACCAGAGAGGCACCCACGGCACTGCGCCTCAAAGAGGACATTTGCAAGAACGCGCGTGCCTTGCTCCCACGGGAAAGCGGAGGATCATACTACGGATCCGTGGCGAGGATATACGGCCCGCCGCAACGAGTCTCATGTCCCAAACAACATGTCCGACACCCGCCTGTCTCCGGCATACTGCACGGTGGTGGCTATAATGGGGTCGCAGCGATCCAGCGCGCAGCGAAGTGGAAGGGGTAGAACGCTGCGCTCAATCTATACATCCCATAGTGCAAATGGATGGGCCGGCATACATGGCGGCCTGGTATGCCATATGCATACAAGGCCGCCATTGCGCGCAGACGGGGGGGGGGGGGGGGGGGGGGGGGAGCATGAGACAACGGCCAGCGAATCGCGGAAGCGTGCACGTTCTCCGGAGTGCTCAGCGGTCCATCCCTAGCTTAGGTTTTAGGAGGGCATGGAGCCGCGCTTCCTCAAATAAAGTACGTTTGTTTGACTTGTTTTAAGTATGACTTGGCGGGTGGGAGCAACCAACACCGCCCCGGATGCCATTACACGCCCAAAACCCGGCGCAATGCTCGCCAGTGAGGGTCTGCTCACCCGCCAACCCCTGCCTCGGCTGCAGCAGCCCGGGCGGGGCGCCGCCAGAGGCCCCCCCCCCCCCCCCCCCCCGCGCCCCGCACCGGGACTCTAGCGCCTGTAGCGGGGCCGCTGGAAGTTGAAGTAGAGGTGCATGATGCCGCGCTCGAAGGAGCACTTGAAGCCCTTCTTGTGCGCGTACTCCCACTGCTTGTTCACGATCTTGAACGCGATGTCCTCGTACGGCGGGCCCGCGGAGAAGCGCAGCACGCACGTCTGCCCGTCCGGCGACGAGGGGTCCTTCTCCAGCTGCGGGGGCACCGCCACGCCGGGAGCCACAGGGTCAGAGCCCGCACCGTCGAGGCAGCTCTCCACGCAGCCTCAACACCACCAAGGGCATCCTGTCCCTTTTATCACTTATATAAACCGCAAACAAACGGCAAGCGGCGCATGTTCAACGCTAGGGATACGATTCTTTCAACAAGAAAAGCAACACCGCTTCGGCAGTGGCGGGGCCACGACTGACAGCACTTCACAGCGGGGCCGTAAACTGTGATGGCGACAACCCGGAATTGTCGCCTGACCACGAGGAAATACCAGAATCGGCGGTACAGAATCAACGAAGGTCCATCAGATGACACCCGACAGTCCCGACCACACACTTTTGTTAGTTTCGTAACCTCCCGACGACCCAATCTTCTAATGCACTGCCCGCAACCACACGGTGAGGAGAAACCGGTGCAGGCGCCTAGATATAGATTGGCAGCCAGGGTAGGGTATTAGGGTAGCACAACACCGCTAATGCGGACATGCCATTATGACGAGCGTGGCTCCGACGCATAGTTGGCAGCCAGGGGGTGAGGTGTGGGGGGGGGGGGGGGGGGGGGGGGCGGTGATGCCGCACCTTGTACGTCGGCGCCTTCTGCTTGTCGATGAGGTCGGGGTAGAAGATGTTGAACTTGTAGCCCTGCACCGTCTTGGGCGGCGGGTTGTCGTGGTCGTAATGCGTCTGGTTGTACTTGTTCCACTCGTAGCCTGCGAGAGAGGGGGGGCACAGCGGGTTAGCCGTACCCTACAAGTACATATCGCGGGGCCTGTATCCGAGCTCCATCAAACGGAGTTGCCGCCTGTCACGTGATATAGAACCGTCGTATGGTCGCACTGTCGCCGCCTGCCGTCTGCTCGAGTGCAGCCACACCCGTGCACTCGTACCATTCCCGTCCCAAAGCACCCCGTAGCCGTGTTTGCATGCTGGTATCACAAATACCGGTACTGCATCAGTAACGTTATCGCAATCAATCGATGTAATACAGGTACATTGCTACTACGGGTGCCTACGGGTGCCGGACCACGATGCGATGGAATACTCATGCATGTTTCATATGCCGATTTGTCTAGCATCAATACAAACCCCCAAGTACCCCAAGATAAGCCGGCCCGGCTGCTCGAGTATGAGAGGTACCAGTATACTTTTCCATCTAGTTGCATTTGCGGATACTAAAACAATTGATGATGGTAAGGAGGTGCTTTGCAGCTCACATTACGTGACCTATTCGTTGTCACTTTCGCTACGTGTCAACCTATCATATATTTTGTTTTTCATTGCAGAGGGTCAGAGGGTCAGAGAGAGAGAGAGAGAGAGTTTGTGTGTGTGTTCGTGTTTTTTTTTTTTTTTGGGGGGGGGGGGGGGGGGCTCTGCACCCGTGTGCACGCGGTTGAAGTACTTTGGCTTCCGGGGGCGGTACTTGTCGTGCCACCAGTACACCTGGCTCGCCAGGTTGGCCTCCACGCTGAACTGCGCCTCGCCCGCGTCGTCGCCCATGATCTTGGACGCCGACACCGCCATGCGGCGCGCGTGCGCCGCCTCCTCGTCCTCCAGCGCCGGCTCCTGGCCCGAGCGGAACGTGGCGTGCTCGCTGCTCTCCGCGAGGTTGCGCAGGATGATGGGCACGCCCACGGGGCCGTGCTTGCTGGGGTTGAGCATGCGTCGGTACGCGGCGTCTGCGTCCGAGGTGCCCGAGCTGCCGGGCATCGCCAGCCGCGCCGCCTTGAACTTGCCTGACGCATGGTATTCCACCTGCATCCAGGGCCAGGAGCCGGATCAGGGCCATGGCGCCAGAGACCGGCAGAGACAAGGGTGGGAAGGGCGGCAGGGGGGGCAGCGGGGGGGGGGGGGGGGGGGGGGGGTATATGCTAGAGTGGCATCGTTGGCAGGGATAGCTGTATGTTTGCAGTCAGTACGGGTGTCGGCGCAGTAACAGCAATACTATCAGAGCCCGCCTAACAGTCTGTCAGATGTCGAATATGGACAACACTGGGGTGAAACTGCAGCGAGTTTTCTAACCCGCGGAAGGCTGTAGTAGGTCGCCATCTGAGGCTCTTATGTATCCGTCTAGGCTGGTGTGCCGGAACCGGTGTGCGTTCACGGCATGGTACGGAAGGCGGGACTGTCACCAGAAGCATGGCTACGAAGCCTTGGGAAGGGCACCATACAGGACAGGCGTGCAAATCAGACGGGGAGGGCGGTGAGGGGGGCAAGGCGGCGGCGGAGGAGATCGCGCCTGTGCGCGGAGCTGGTGCAGCAGCTGCAGGTCGTCCTCCTCATCCACGATCTCGATCTTGCCCAGGTTCTCTGTGGACACGCGCTTCGGCGACATCGTGGCGGGGTCGTACTGCAGGCGCTGCGCCGCCAGCCGCTCCTCCGCCATCGCGGCGATGTCCGCAATGCTGGGCCGCTCCTCCTCGCGCGGCGGCCCCTCCTCCCGCGGTGCGCCCTCCGCCTTGGCGTCGCCCTCCTCGCCGCCCGCCTTGAGATCCCAACCCATGGCCGCCGGAATGTTGCCCTCCAGCGCCGCGCGGTGCGCCTGCTGCAGCCCGTAGTGGATGTCCCGCAGCCGCGCCTTGGCCAGGTACACCTGCAGCCGGCGCCGCACCGCCTCCCAGTACTCCGGGTCCGCGCACTCGCCGTCCTGCAGCTGCTGCTGGATGTCCTCGTCCAGCTCCTGCGCCCGCCGCAGCCATGCAGCGGCCGGGCCGTCAGCGAGGCGCACCGCCGGGCACCACCCCCGAATCCCCATCACCTAACCACCCTATCCATGAAATGCCATGGAGTGTCAAAGGAATAAGTCACAGAATGTGTTCAGGTTCAATCGCAGTCTGTGCTTTAGAGCGATGCGAAAGTATATATGAGCGAGTCGGAACTGCGCACTAGCGTTGCACGGCCAACGTCGCTGTGCTGCTGGCAGCCGCTGACGCCCGGCTGCTCGTGGTACTCCCAGAAGTTCTATGCTCGCTGCTGCTGATTGAGCGACACTCCGCTGTGCCGACTCGATCTGGGGCCTCGCGAACTGCGCTTGGGACTGCCCGGGTACCCTTGCTCGAGAGCGCAGGCGGATGCATGTGAGAAGGGGGTTGGGCGCGGGTGTGGGCATGGGTGTGTGTGTGGGGGGGGGGGGGGGGGGGGGGGGGGGGAAGGGGGGGGGCACCCACCAGGAGCTGCCCGTGGCTCTTGTCTCGCATCATCTCCCCCAGGTCCGCGTCGATGCTGACGTGCAGGCCGGACTCCTGAGCCACTGCTGGCGTGATGGTCTCGCCCCTGCGCGCCCAGCAAAGCGCACCAATCAGACCACCGCCACCCTGTCCCTTCCCCTTTCCTCCCCTCCTCCACTCCCCAGCCCAACAAATCAACCCAAACCTTTGTGTGTGTCGGAGTCGCCCAGGCAGTGCCCGTGAGGGGGGGACCGGGGGGGGGGGGGGGGGGGCGGAGGGGGGGCGCGGCTTGGGGATGGGCATGGTGAGCATCCGTGGCTAATCACATACTACTCAGGCAGGCAGATCAAGCATCCCATCGCTGACAGCATTACCATGATCAGACTGCAAATATCCCCAATGCCAGTCTGACCTGGGAGGAATCGCCCAGCAGTTGCCACTAGGAAGTGGGAGTCGTCTGCACATAACACGGGATTGGTGGGGGTTGATTTGGAAAGAAGGGGTGGAAGGGGCGTGCCTCATGTGCGCGCGGTCCATCTCGTCGCGGCGCGCCGCCTCCGCCAGGTGCGACTTGCACACCGTCATGAGGCAGTCCCAAAACTCCTTGTGCTCCTCCTCCTGTACGTCCAGCTCCTGCGGGCAGCCCATGCGCAGGCGAGCGGGGCGTCAGAGGGAGGCCGGGGTGGCGAGGGAAAATTCAAGGGGTGGGAGGGGAAGGGGGGGAGGGAGTGGGGCAGCGCCATGGCGGGGGATGGGGCCCACGCACCTGATGCATGCCGATGTCCGCTTCCAGGTCCTTCAGCTCCTCCAGCGAGATGTTCTCAAAGATCTCGTACGGCACGGGAAGATGGATGTAGTGCGTGGGGTCCATGTGCAGGTTCTTGGCCAGCAGGTCCACTGGCTTGGCGCGCCCCTCGCGCAGCCGGATGTCGGAGCGCACCTTGGCCTGCTCCAGGTGGAACTGCCAAGTTGGGGAGGGAAGGAGGGAAGGGGAGGGGTGGGGGGGTGTCGCGCCCTCCTGTTAGCTGCCACATCGTCGAACAGCGAGATGGCACTGCTGCCGCTGCTGCTGGCCTGTGTGTGTGTGTGTGTGTGTGTGTGTGTGTGAAGACCAGAGGGGGAGGAGTCTCCAGCACGTCCGCACCTCCTCCTCCTTCTTCTCCAGCTGCGAGGCGTCCGCCAGGGAGCGCTGCCTCTCGATGAAGGCCTGCCGCGGCGACACCCAACCAGTGAGCCCAGACGCATGGCTGGATCCCTCTCAGCAAGAGGGGAAGGGGGGAGGGGCATGGGCGCACCAGCTCCTCCTCCATGCGCGCCTTCTCCTCCTCGCGCTCATGCCGCCGCTTCTTGACCTTCTCGATCTCCGCCTGCCGCCCCCCAGCACACCCTCATATCCCGGCCAGAGAGAGTCCCCCCCCCCTTGGCCGCCCCTGGCCATCTCCCCCTCCTCCCTCCCCTCCCCCCTCCCCCCCCAAGGCAACGCACCACCCGCTCCTCCTGCCGCAGGCGCTCAGCGGCGGCGCTGAACTCGCGCACGTCGGTGCCCTCCTGGATTTGCTTCTCCAGCTTCTTGTTCCACACAAACTTGTCAGAGAGCTGCGTGTCGCCAAACGGGTTCTCCTCGTCCGTGTAGCCCGCCACAGCACCCTTCTCTTTCTTCAGCTGCTTGGCCACCTTCTTGGCCTGCGAATAGGGGCGGGGTGTCGGGGGGGGGTTCAGGAAAGGGGAGGGGAGAATGAGCCACCGGCGAGAATGTCTCTATGGGCCAGCTACCCCCCTTCCCCCCGCCCCCCTTTCCTGCCCGCCGAAAAAAATGCTGATGCCTGTACCCCCGAGCTGCGCGCCCCGGGAGCGGCTGCGCGGGTATGTGCACAAGCAGGGTAGTCCCGGCACGGAGACCCGGCACGACTCATCCCGCACCAGCTTCTCCGCCCGGCGGCGTTCCTCCTCGCGGTCGCGCTGCCGCTTGCGCGACTTCCCGCCGTCATCGTCGCGATCCCGCCGCTCGGCCTTCTTCTCCTTGCGCTCTTTCTTCTCCTTCTTGCTTGAGGGGCCCATCGCGCGCCCGATCCACGGCGGGGTACTGGGCTGGACTCGACTTTGAGGGTGTAATCGATCGTTTGCGGGGCTCCCTGGAGTTCACAGACCAGCGTGAGGCGGCGGGTGTTGGGCCGGCAATATGAATGCCGCGCGCATGGTCGAGGGTGCGCCTCCCGCACTGGAACTATTCGGCAGTAGGGTTCGGCGGGCTCGTCCTTTAATTAAGGATTATTTATTACTTCATTCGTCGTCCGGCAGTAGCGCGCCGTGTAGTCGGCTGCGCAGCAGCAGTCAGTCGGCTATGTGGCCAAGAATGGCTACAGGTACGTAGACCTTTACATAGTTGTTTTTTCGCCCCCGGGGCAGGACTGGCACCGGTGAAACCCTTGCAGCGTCTGTATAGTTCTCCTTCAATGCGGTTCGATATTGTGTAAACAATATATTGAATTATAGCTGTATTCTTGGAATTTCCGTTTTCCCTCCCTGCACCAAGGGTATGTGGGGGTCAACACCGGCTGCCCGCGGTCTCGACTTCACGCCAGCAATCGACCACCGGCAAGCATAGTGCTTCAGCACTGATTGAGAAGCCGATGTACGGCACTTTTGCGTGCCGCCCACGGCGAAAACAAAGGTAACCCCCGTACCCATCAAATGTTATAAAACCATCATCGTCCGCTACACTGGACCACTCTCTTAGTTTTGTGTTGGCCTCATGCCCGCACAACACTAACTCGCTCGCGGTTTCGGACCGTGCCGAGTGTTCATGCCCTCGGAAACGGTACAAAACCTTCCACCCTCCGCTCTCGCTACTCCTACATGACCAACTCAAGCCGAGGCTCTTCTTCCCTCTCGTCCCCACGCAGCTCCGCCCTCCCCGACGACCCTTTTGATGTGTCTAGCAGCGGTTCACCCACCGCCCCCAGATGGTCGACGCCGGCAAGGCGGCGGCTGTCGGGAGCATCGTGGCAGCTGCTACTGCGTAAGATGCCATCGAGGCGGCGCGTCGTGAGGCGGAAGGAACAAGATCGAATGAAGTAACTCATTTGTGAGGAGCTCTCTATAGGTTATTCACCACTCAATACTGAGACCCCTATGAAGAGGACGCCATTCCGGGCGGGAACGAGTCCCGCGCCGGTGGGCGGGACAAAAACGTCCGTGCGCCTTTCGCCCCTTCGAGCGAACTACACTACCTTGATTGGAAGACCGCCCTCGCTACGGCGCTGCTAGGTTTCGAGAACGGTCTGCCTCCGACAGCTTGCGACGCCTAGGGCGCTTCCCCATCGCCCTCGACCGAGTGCTCGAGTACCTACTCGGTAACCCTCGCATCCAGCCGGCCGCGGATTAGTGTACCATGCCTTGTGCTACGGCGCTTTGATTCATCGCCAGCTCGGCTATCAAGCTACGTAAGCTATATTGGCGGCGGCGTGCGTCACCGACGGATTTGCGCCGGCCTTCGGCCAGCAGCTCGAGGCTATCGGCCATAACATGGAGGCCATCAACGACGGCCATCGGTTCCGCATGGCGTATATCCGCCGTAAGCACTGGGACACGCAAATACCCCACGGCGACATCTTTGCCTTCGGGATCGCTACCTCGGCCTTTGCACCGAGAACATGGGGTCGGCCGAGTTCACCGAGCTCCTGGAGCTCTACAAGGACCGCGTCTACGACGCCAACATCGCGAGTGCCGCCCGCCAGCGCTTCGGCGGCGTCTTCAGGCGCAACGACCGCGATCATCTATCAGGACGGCGGCGGCAGCCGCGAGAACTTCAAGACCACGCGCTCGGGGCGCGAGGCGGTTGTGCCGCGAGCTACCTTCGCAAAGGACGCCACCAAGGACTCCGGTAAAGGCAAGGCGAAAGCTGCGGCCCGCCCACGGTCGACAAAGCCGAATGATGGTGTGCTCTGCCGTGCGGAGCCTAGGCAGTTGCGTTTCGGGGACACGCCTCCGGGCGCGCCTTCCAGGCCACGCTTCACTAGAGTCGTCAGCATGAGCGGGACTGCCTCATCACCGACTCTTTTGCACGAACTACCACTACCCGTTCCTTGCCCTCGCCGGCTCTACTATGTTCTTCCCCATAACGGGTCTACACCGACTCCCCCTTTCTGGCTCCCCTTTCCGACTCCCCCACCCGGACCTGCCGCGCTAACTCTCTTCGCCCGCCGCCCGCGCAACGGGCTCTAGAGGACGGCCAGACGAGCCGAGTACTCGCGTGACGCTCGCTACGAGGTCAGCGGCTACAGTACCCTGCCGTCATGGCATCAACTTCATCGTGCACCGGGTCATGTCGTCACCACCCGGCGAGCACCATCCTCAAGCCCAATAGCAGCGTACATCACGTTCCGACGCGGCCGGCGGCGCACCACGAAGACACATGCCGACTTCATCGCCGACGCCGAAGCGAAGGCCCCCTAGCTAGGGCAAGCTCATTCGAGGCAGCATCGAGACCCTCTGTGGCCAGACAAGCCAAGTACTCGCGTGACGCTCGCTACGAGGTCAGCGGCTACAATACCTTGCCGTTACGGCATCAACTTTGTGCTGCACCGGGTCATGTCGTCACCATCCGGCGAGCACCATCCTCAAGCCCGGTAGCAACGTACGGCACGTTCCGACGCGTCCGGTGGCGCAGCCACCACGAAGACACATGCCGACTTCATCGCCGACGCCAAAGCGAAGGCCCCCCTAGAGCGAGCTCATTCGAGGCAGCATCGAGGCCCTCTACGGCACAAACGACTAGGGCGCCAAGGTGCTCGATCTGTTGACCCCTTCGCTCACAAGTAGCACATACTCCACCAACAAGCAAGATTCGCCCCTTCCCCGAGTTATGCATCAACGAGGAACGCACCCCCCCCCCCCCCCCTGGAACTGCACCGAGTCTATCTGCGTGCGCTACCTCGCCTGGATTGCGGAGCGCGGCACCATCGGCGCCGGATCTCTGCAACCCTACCTCCCGGCCATCAACACCTTCCCTCGTCACACCAGACGGGATGACGCCCCGGCCACATGCCCGGCCATCGGCGACATGAAGCGAGCGCTTCAAATCCGTGGGCTCAAGGCTAGCGAGGAGCTGCGGCGCGCCCCCCTTCCATGCGACGTCATCATCGACATCCTTGCCGATCTTGCTACCCTTCCTCTAGCCACCCACGGCTACGGCACCATCCTCCGCGAGGGCGCCGCGGCATGTTCAACATTTATTTTTCACTCCCGCGGCGTGAGTTCCGCGTCTCATGCCGACTCCACGACATGGCCGTGGGCACCCACAACATCACCCTCTTCGTCAACCGCGAGAAGGGAGGACATCGCAAGCGTCGAGACAAGTTATAGCCCCTACTTCAGATACCTGCCACCGCCGTGCCCACGTGGACTCACAACCGTTCTCCGCCGCTTCAGTACTTACCGCGACGCGGCGTTCGGGGCAGCCCCGCCCTCCGACAAGCAACCTTACCGATTATTATGGGCGCTCCCCGGGGACATGACTACCCCGACTCCTTACATGGAATGCCTCCACCCTCAGCGATTAGCTGAAACGGGTTGTCGGCCACATCAATCGAGCCACCCCCCCCCCCCCCCCCGCGCCACACACACACACACACCCGTCCGAAATATTCGTAGTGTGAACCTCGCACTCGGCTACGGAAGGGCGCCGCGTCTAGCGCAAACGCAGCATGCGTGCCCCTGGACAAAATCTGCCAATAGGGCGGTTGGGCCCGCAATACTGCAGGAATCAACGATTACATCGACCCAACAACAGTTCCTACCCGCGCCGCCGCTCTTAGTCTGTTCGGCTGGCTCTCCCCCATGTGGTCCTTTGCCGCCTACTCGACAGCGCCCCCGCTCCGTCGGGCGCCGCCCCGCCGCCCCTGCTCCGCCGCCCTGAAGACCGAGGTGGCTAATCCTCCATGCCTACCTCCCTTGGAATGTTTAGAGCTGTGTTCTTGGGGTTTCCTTTTGCCCTCCATGCACCTAGGGTATGCGGGGATCAAGACCAGCTGCCCACGGTCTCGACGTCACGCCGGTAATCGACCACGGGCAGTCCTGGTGCTTCAGCACTGACTGAGAAGCCGATGTACGGCACTTTGCGTGCCGCCCACGGCGAAAACAGCGGTCACCCCCGTACCCATCAAATGTTCTGAAACCATATAATTATCGTCGTCCGCTAGACTGGACCATTCTCTTAGTTTGTGCATGCCTCATGCCCGCACAACCCGCCCTCCTCCCCTCTTCACTAGCCTCCGAGCCTGTCTCGTAAGTACACTATAATGGCCCGTAATCGTGATTTTCCCAACGGAATGGGCTTGTAATCGCCGTATCTACCGTGTAATCGCCACTATTTTGCTAGGCTCGGTAGTCGCACTGGCGTGCCCGGCTACCCGCGGTCCGTAATTCAAGGCTACCAGTAGCATGTCCCATCCCCACAGTACATTGTACTCACATTGCACTCACAAGATTTTGTGGCTCTTTGCCGCAAGTACCCCGCCCTTCCGTGTAACTAAGCCTGCTCACTTTTCGGCTATAGCTTGCGCCCTTCCTCCCTGCCTACCGCCCTTGAAACATGTATGTCATCGTGTTTGGCCATATCTTTGTCCTTTCTACTTAGATTATTGGGGATTGAGAATTAAGGATTGTGCCGGAATCACTTACGAGTAGGAACGCCTAAGGAGCCTGCCTATCCTAAATCAAGTCGCTACGATGACTTCCGTAGGTTAAGTGAATGTGGTTAAGGATTTAGGATCCTCATGGTCTTGGTCGTCAGCTCTACGTTTGCGACTTCTGGTGTGAATTACAAAAAGGCCAGTAACAAATAATCCACCGCGAAAAGCAGCACTGAAATATCAACACATCAAGCCATCTAAACGCGGTCCGCATCCCGCACGAGGCGGGGTGGATGCCTGACCCGCGCACGGCTCAGAGTCCGGGCCACGCGTGCACGTGTATGCGAGGGTCATCCACGGACGTGCTGTGCAACTTCGGCAACGGGATGGCGGACGAATTTGCGCCGTCTGATGTGGAAGCGAGCACGCTCTCGAGCCAGCTTGAGTTCATCCCTAGGTAAGGTATTGCCGAGAGTAGGCACTGCGTGCTGGAACAAGTCGTCCACCTCCCGGCGCCCAGCGATACTCAAGTCATGGACACGGCGATCGCGGCATGCGTCTGCGATAGCGTCGTGATGTACATCATGCAAGTGAGCGTCTCAATGTCCCGGGAGATTCATGAGGGCGTCGCCATAGAGGTCGACTACAGTGACGGGGTTGTGCTCTGTCGAGGGCAGAAAGATATGGCTCGGTCCCAACCACCGGGGCCAGGCATGGGCTAGGCAGAAAGAATAAGTACCCGACAGCGATCTCCCGCAACTCATAAGGAGTCATGACCGTCCGCGTGGTGGGGATGGCCACCGTCCACATGCCCGACCACTGTGAGATTCAGATGTGACATACAGGTGACGAAGCACTACTACTAGCGACTATTATTTATCCGTGAAGGCTGCTGCTGGTGGCGGCACGTCCATCCAGTTACGTGCGAGTACATCCGGCGTTATTGCCGGCGGGCGATAAATCCTTTTTGTCATCATTCTGGTAGTCGTACCAGCCCGGTGAAGCGTACATGGCACTGACGTACAAGGTACAAGGTTGTCCGTGTAGTACCGGGTAGTACGCGATATATTTATTACGCCGGTACCGGGTATCTAGTACCCGGTACCCGGTACCCGGGCACGATGGAGAGTGGTCCTGTGGATAACTACGACTATTAGTACATGGGAGCGCAAATCTCAGCCGTACTATTCGGCCAAAGTGGGGAATTTTGTGTACATTATAGCTAGTACTGCTGAACGGGCCTGCCAGCCGTCCGATCAAAGGTCATCAGATGGGCGGTTTGGCTGCCATGTTTTGCCAAAGAGTGCTCACGTTACATAAATATTCGCGAGGGGGAGGGCGGGGGCAGGCAGCGGTTTGCCGAAGAATGATTGAATTACAATATTCGCGACAGCTGCCATCGGGGAATGTGGCCCGGCGGGGGGGGGGGGGGGGCGGGCGGGCGTGGTCCCCCCGCCGCCCCCGCGCCCCCCCCCCCCCCCCCCCCCGCCGCTCCCGCCGGGGGAGTGAGGGGAGGGGGGTAAGGGGGCGGGGGCTACTGCTTGTTCTTGTTCTTGCGTGCCCGGGGGACCCTCCGCTTCGACGATCTCGCTGCCTCCGCCTCCGCCTCCGCCTCCGCCTCCGCCTGCGCCTGCGCCTCCGACTCCGCGACCGTCAGTTTCTTACCTCGGCGTTTCTTCACTGGCCTCTTCCGCTTCTTGTCATCCCTCAGTGTCTTCACCACCCCGGGAGGCTGTGCCGTCGACGACGCCGCCATGAGCTTCCTTACCTTCGCGTCGGGACGCCCCCTGTGCCCAGACACCCACAACAAGCCACAATCGTTTCGCCTTTAAGCGGCTGAGGATGCGGCCTCCTCGGCCACCACGAATTGCGCCGCTGGCACTGTGGAAGCCTTGGCGTTGAGGTGGGCCTTACGGCGCTCCCGGACGAACCTGCGCGCGGCACAAGTTAGCCACGAGTGGGTGCGTGCTAATGTGGAGGATGGAGTGTTTTGTTGCGCGCCCACCTTGTCACGCGTTTCCTCATGTCTTTCTCGTCCTCCTCGATGCCGGCGGCGCGGACACGCGAGACAACAAGGCTCGCCGCCCACTTTTGCCCGGGGGGGCGAGGTCGGCCATGGCGCTGTGAGCGGTGAAGGGGGGGGGGGGGGGGGGGGGGGGGGGGGGCGGCCGAGGTGGAGAAACTAACACCCAGTCGACGACCGCCTTCCGCAGCAGTCAACGACACATCGGCGGCGAGGAGCAGCGCGCCACTACTATTTATATGCACGTATTGTCAAGAGCTAGTCGGTGCGGCATTGTGTCGGTGTAATTTCGCAATGTTTATTGTTGAAGTAGCACGGCGTAATGGATACGGCGAGTGAATCCGGGATAATGTGTGCGACGAATGTGCGCGCGCATCGTTGTGCGGCGGTGTGCGGCGGTGTGCGGCGGTGTGCACCGATGTTAATATAGTGTGAATATTATATCGGCCGTAGACGATCAGGTCTGGCAGCACCGCCCGTCCTTGTAAATAAGCGACAATGGATCTAGTCTCCCGCTAGTCTGTGCACCGCCAGTGCACTCCGCAAGCCTCGCCTCCATCCGCGTCGGAACCGGTAGTAAGTGTTGTTGTGTGCGCACATCGTGACAACATTACACGGTGGCAATTGCAATTATTAGCGGTGGATAATGTGAAGGCGTTTTCGAAATCGACAGAGAATGAGGCGGTGCTGGCGGAGTGCATTGGCGGTGCATAGAATAGCGTGTTGCTGGGGTTTTGGCTGCATCGGACGCCGTATTCTCACCCATCCGGCACGGAATGTCCGGTTTTTACACATTTGTGTGTTAATAAAGTGTGAATATTACGCGTCTTTTACGCCGGGTGGATGGGCATCCGGCGTCCGATGCACCCCAATTATTTGCAGCACGCTACTCTACGCACCCCCAACGCACTCCGCAAGCCTCGCCTCCATCCGCGTCGGAACCGGTAGTAAGTGTTGTTGTGTGCGCACATCGTGACAACATATTACACGGTGGCAATTGCAATTAGCGGTGGATAATGTGAAGGCGTTTTCGAAATCGACAGAGAATGAGGCGGTGCTGGCGGAGTGCATTGGCGGTGCATAGAATAGCGTGGTGCTGGGGTTTTGGCTGCATCGGACACCGTATTCCCACCCATCCGGCACGGAATGTCCGGTTTTCACACATTTGTGTGTTAATAAAGTGTGAATATTACGCGTCTTTTACGCCGGGTGGATGGGCATCCGGCGTCCGATGCACCCCAATTATTTGCAGCACGCTACTCTACGCACCCCCAACGCACTCCGCAAGCCTCGCCTCCATCCGCGTCGGAACCGGTAGTAAGTGTTGTTGTGTGCGCACATCGTGACAACATTACACGGTGGCAATTGCAATTAGCGGTGGATAATGTGAAGGCGTTTTCGAAATCGACAGAGAATGAGGCGGTGCTGGCGGAGTGCATTGGCGGTGCATAGAATAGCGTGGTGCTGGGGTTTTGGCTGCATCGGACGCCGTATTCCCACCCATCCGGCACGGAATGTCCGGTTTTCACACATTTGCGTGTGAATATATATAGTGTGAATATTACGTACGCGTCTTTTACGCTGGGTGGATGGGCATCCGGCGTCCGATGCACCCCGAATCTCACCAACACGCTACTCTACGCACCCCCAACGCACTCCGCCAGCCCCGCCTCTTTCCGCGCAGGTCCTACGTTCCATTGTATGTATATACATACGTACATGTACTGCTCCGAAACCAGCCCAAACTTAATGAGTGCACAAGTGTAAATGGGGGGGGGGGGGGGGGGGGGGGGGGGTTGGCGGCGGGGCATCCACTCACACATACCCCGGCGATGCATGACAGATATTACATGCCGTGGCGGGTCGGCGGGCCGACCCGGCGGGCCGACCCGGCGGGGGGGGGGGGGGGGGGGGGGGGGCGTCTATTCAACTACACGTGCGACAGTGTCGTTTCGTGGAGCAGTATATGTGCCCGGCCTCATTTATACCGCCCCCTACCTGCGCTGCATGGTCCACCCCTACGAATTACTTAGCACAAACCGCCATTACTTAATAGGAACCTAGCACAGCCAGGCTTATATGCCCGCTTTGCCGATCAACTTCTACGCACTTTCCGTCCCTTAACCGCCGGACATGGGGGTTAAGCCGCCAGCCTCGGCAGTTGCTTAGCCAGACTTGGCATCCCGTACCGTGTCCATGGCTTCGCAGCTCTGCCGCCGGCACACGCCGAGTCCGGCGCTTGCTGCCGCGGGGTTGCGCACGCATGCACGCACGGTAATACGCCGCCGACGCCGCCACGCTTATTTCCACCACCTTCGCCAGCCGCAGCTTCGCACGCCTTTCCGCCGACATACGAAACGCACGAATCCCCCCCCCCCCCCCGTCCCCGCGTCATGTATATTATATTCGAGGCGACTATGCGGGGCGCAGCACACGCCGCGGCTTGGGTCGGCGGAGCGGCAGGCGGCGGGAGCCCTAATGGCCGGGCAGTATTCACACCCACACAGGCACCGCCGCTAACCTCCGACGCGGATGAACCGCCTCCCGAAGGAAACATGCCGGTTGGTGGTAATCCCAGCAGGCGTGGGGTGCCGGCGCCGGTACTGGTGCGACGGAGCTGTCGCGTCAGGAACCGCACCGCATGTGGAGCAACACATGGCGGTGCCGGCCCCACCTATGTCTAGGGCCACCTCCTCACAACACCCCGCCACGACGGCGTCGGCCACCGCCGACGGCGCCGTTGCGGGGGGGGACGCCCTGCCAGGCGACGATGATGCGCCTGGTGCGCCGCGTCAGGAGGCGGAGGAGGCCGTGGTCGAGGCGACTGATCGGGCTGAGGGGGTTGTCGAGGCGAGCGAGGCTGCGCTCGCGCCACCCGCCCCGCAGCCACCTGCGGGACATGCCGACTTGCTCGTCGCCATGTTGACCGGAGCACTACGAGCAGTGGCGGAAGGCGGCCACATGCACTATCATGTGCGTGTCCTGGCCGGACGCCCGTCATGCGTGGACTGCGGCCAACGGACGGACTGGGAGTGTTGCTGCGACGGCACCCCGGCTTTGTGCGGCCCCAAGTACCCATGCATGGCGACCCATCAGCGGGCAGTCCTCTGCCCGACCACGGCCACGGTGAGGGCGGAGTTCCGCCATGTCAGGGACGCGTTCCACGACGCGACTCGCGCCGCCGTGTGTGAGGCTTCCGAGAAGGCACGCGCGGCTGGTAGGGTGCGCAGGGTGAGGCGGCGGACGGCCCAGGAGCTGAAGGAGAGCGAGACATGCCGTCAGTGAGGTCGGGCGCAATGTCATTGGGCGGGGCAAACGGACGTGTAACACTTGCACTTTGCGCGTACTGCTGGGTTACATCCAAGCGGTGTCACACTATGCAACCGGAAAGGCTGCGTTGCTACTGCAAACGATGCTACGCCTCACTCGGTAGCAACCGCTGCCCTGCCTATCCCACAGCCGCTGCCCCCCCCCCCCCCCCCCCCCCCCGCGCGCGGGATCCCCGCCATCAGCAGCTTGCACTTGCACTTTGCGCGTACTGCTGGGTTACATCCAGGCGGCGTCACACCGGAAAGGCTGCGTTGCTACTGCAAACGATGCTACGCCTCACTCGGTAGCAACCGCTGCCCCGCCCATCCCACTCGGGATGCTGAGAGCAGCTAAAGCGCACCGGGGGCGGGGCAAGAGGGAGCAGGGCCAATGATTGTGGAAGAGCGGGGACCCGCTTGCATGCCATCGTATTATATCTTGCACAATATCTGTTGCTGCACTCATATCTCACATCACTAGCTTAGCTATAGTGATTCCCCCCCCCCCCCCCCCCCGCACCGCGGACGCACAAGCCTGGGTATACGCATCAACTGCCCGCCGGGATGAGAAACTGGTATTGGTAGTGTGTCTGTGGGGTGGAGGGGGGGCAAAAGAGCTGCCAATTGCTGCCAAGCTGGTGCGTTACATTGGGGCAGGCGCTGGGCAGACAATTGGGGCTCGCTTCAGAGCATTGTCTAGTGCCTATGCGGCTGCGCCGCCTCCGCCGCATGCAGATTCTCCGGGCTCACCAGCACCGCCACCTCAGTCATGCGGCCCTGCATCCCGCAGCCCGCCGCCGCCAGCCAGATCAGAGGTATCCAGAAGCCAGTGCTGGGGTTGTTGCGGCATGACCGCATAGTTTTCAGCGGCTGCCGTCCACAACATGTAATGCATCCCTTTCCGCCGATTCCGATGTATGCGCTGTCTTGGCGCCGCGCTGCCCCGGCCGCCGCGCCTTGGCGCCGCGCTGCCCCGGCCGCCGCGCCTTGGCGCCGCGCTGCCCCGGCCGCCGCGCCTTGGCGCCGCGCTGCCCCGGCCGCCGCGCCTTGGCGCCGCGCTGCCCCGGCCGCCGCGCCTTGGCGCCGCGCTGCCCCGGCCGCCGCGCCTTGGCGCCGCGCTGCCCCGGCCGCCGCGCCTTGGCGCCGCGCTGGGTATCGAGTCCTCCCCTCCCTAGTGAGCGCGTCCACCTGCGCCTTGCGCTCGGGGCCGTCCTCCTCCGTCACCACATTCTGCAACCCCCACCGCGTGACGAACCACGCAGCTCCTTGCAGGCGCTTGTACATGTGCCCAAGCACCGCCAGTCGTGACACCGAACGCACCACCGCTGGGGACGCGAGCTCCTTCTCGGGCATGATCGCCTTCACCCGGGCCTCCTCGAGGAGCGGACCGGCGTTAAGAATGGAAAACGTTTCCATGTGGTGCAAGCAGTCCTCCATGACCCAGCCGGGCTGCACCGTCACCTTGCCTGACCCTGCAGTCATGCATGGAGGGGAATGCCGTCACGCCCACGCCCACGCCCACGCCCGGGGGGGGGGGGGGGGGGGGGGGGGGTTACCTTTCGATTCTTGGACACTGCAAACGAAGGGCGCAACCCGCGTTCAAAGTTGCTGGGTATCGGGACTAAAGCCTGGCGCCGGTCTTCCTGCTTCATAGCTCGGAATCCAATGTGGCCCTGCACGGTGAGAAATTTCCTCCAGAAGTCCCTTCCCAAGCCAAAAAAAAACAGGTGGAACGGCGCGAGGGGGAAGAGGTTGACCATGCTGACATAGCCCCGGACCACATGCACATGGCACACGCCATGGCAGCCAGTGTTCTGCTTGGCCTCCGCCAGCCGGGTTGTGTTGACCGCACGCCGGGCAAGGTGCGTGATTCACTGGACAAGTCATCGCCTTCATGGACGGTTACCAAGCGAGCCTCCCCGTCCGCATCCACAGGGGGGTGCTCCTGGGCAGCCGTCATAGCCTCCACAACCTGCCACGCCGACCGGGCGGGTGCGTGTGATTCCATACAACCGCAGTTGAGTGGTGCCACCAGCACGCAGGCCGGGCCCACTCACCTCTGAACGCAGAAGGCCCACAATGCCCCCGTCCTCGAAAACAGCGCGCCACTGGGTCGCCCCGCCGTAGTCCTCCAACACCCACTCGGTAACGACGCCGGTTATCACGCCGTAGTGCCATACTCCCCGGAACTTCTTGGCGATGACCTTCATGTAGAAGTCGCCGGGATCGCCTTTCCATATCACGCCCTCATCGCGGGTTCCACGCAGGCGCGTCGATGTCCATACCGTCTTCGCCAACGGGGTCCTCCCCCACGCCCATCACATCGTCCACCTTCGAGCCGCCGTCGTCCGAGACCGGCGCCGGCGGGCCGTTTCCGACGGCTGCAGCTACTCCTGCTGCCGCCCCTGTTGTTGTTGCTGCTGATGCTGCCGCCCCTGCTGCTGCTGCTTGTGATAAGGCGGCCTTGCGGCGCAACTTAGCCGCACGCTTCAACGAGTGGCTACAGTTCGGGAATTTTAGGAAGTGCCGCTCTCGCGCCATCTTATCACAAGTGCCCGTCACGTTGCCCCGGCAGTGCTTGCATGAGTACACGCCATCCTTCGACACACTCGCTATCCATCCCTTTGCCGGCATGCATGCTGCCGCGCGCGGGGGGCGGGGGGGGGGGGGGGGGTTGAGAGTTGGGGTGGATGTAACCCACCACCGGCAGGCAACACAGATGCGAGTGCGCGGCTGTCCGCGCTTGATTCAACGGTGAGCGGCGGTGACCGTGAGGCGACCCCATACTTCATGCGCGTGCTGGGGCGTTACACAATCATCAGCAGTTAGGGCGGCTGCATTAAAACGCGCACCTACGAACACCACCTACCGCCTACCACCTACCGTACCACCTACATCCGCCCACACCTCCGCCCGTCGTGCCGCACATCGCCGCACACCGCGGGGTCAGCGGTCAGCGATGTGCGGTCAGCGATGTGCGGCGATGTGCAATGAGTGCGTACATCCGCCTGTACTTAGCCCGGGTGCTCCGCGTCGGCGGGCGACACGCGAGCCCGCGTGCGCATATCAATTTGATGAAATTATGGAAACGAGAAATTCATATAGTACTTTACAGGTCGCGCGCGATAGTCGTCGCTACTGGGTATGAAATCCACGTCCCTCGTCCGTCCCGTATCGTCCCCGTATGTCGTCGTTCGTCACCAGTAGGGCACATTTACGTCACATCTGAATCTCACAGTGGACGCCGCGTCGAGCTTGTTGAACAAGATCCGTTCCCTACATGTGACAGGGGGAGCGCACACCTCATTCTGAAGGCGAGAGTTGTTGGCCTGGTCTAGAAATGCCGTCAGCTCCTTTTGCGAGCCCGACGCAGTCTCCGCTTCCCGCTCCATCACACGGGTATCCGCGTATGTAGTCGCTCAGGTGACCAGCAGTAGCCGCCTGGAGGAGTAAGCGGCCCCACGCCTCGCGCACCGCCGCGGCGTAGCTGGCCGACTCACGAGCATCGTTGCGGAAGTGGTCATATCAGCGGGCGGAAGAAGTTGCGTTGAAGCTGCATCGGCCAAGTACGGACTCAACATGTGGGTCAAAGAACCATGGGTGGGGGTGTTGGTAGTGTCGAGGTTCCTAGTGAGCAACCTCGGGAGGATGTCATTCATCATAAAAACCCTAAAAAAACCCGATGAAGGCGGCATCACGAGCGGTAGCCATGCGGCGGATGCCAGCGCCCTTCAACCGAGTGCCAAGGAGGTGAAGTCTGCTGCGCGCCTTGGCCAATGTATCCTCGATCCCCGATCGCTCAAAGTATAGCCGAGACTGCTGCGGCCATGCGACGGGGTCATGGTCGTGAAGAAAGCTCCGCAAGGAAATCGGTGACCACCGGATTGGTGTCGGTGCCGTACGTGGAGGGATCAATAGATATCCCTATAGCACTCGCTCGACCGCCGTGAGGAAAGTGGCATCCACCGCCTCCGCGAAGGCATGCACCTCGGACGGGAGGCAGTTTCGGCGGAGCCAATACCCCACCATGTGTTGCATGCAACACCAGTACCTCGTTCGCTCTTCGCTTTCAGCATTGTTCAGTACTCAACTGAGGTAAATCAGACAAGCCGAGTGGCGCGGGCAATTCCTGCCGCTTCTCGCAAAACATTTATTCTGCGGGTTGTCGCTACAATTTAGCACGATGCGCTGGACATTCTAGGAGTTTTCGCAGTTTTCTTGAGTGGCGGCGGCTGGCGTTTGTTGCCAGCTGACCGTCCACAGCTCCCGACCTCCCTAATTCTGAACCTTCCAGCACGACTTAAGTGGTGCTGGCCTAGGTGCCACTGAGATTATCCATTTTGCCGTAGCGCTTCTCCTGTGTCTACTTCATTGATACAAAAACCTGACCAGCAGTGAGCACTGCTGAGCCTCAGTACTGGTGTGAATTACAATGGCATTCTGCTGGCAGCACCGCGAAGTACTCGGGTTTATTATTTTTAGTTTCTACTTTGGGGTACAGGTACGACGTGTCTAATAGTGGGCGTTTCTTGGTGCCTTTTCGGGTGATTTCCCGATCGCCTTTCGCAGATACTGCCGCTATAGCCTATGGCATTTAAGTACCGGTATATTGTGATCCAAAATTAGCATATTTTGATCCAACATATTTCGAAAGATCAACGAGCAGCACTCCATCCGTACGGTACCAGTACCAGCAAGGGTTAGCACATTAGCAATATAATATAATTACATGAGCTAGCAGCAGAAGGCGATATCGGAAATCACCAAAATAAAAGGCAATCAGAAAGGTCCTCTACAGCGACTGCGGGGTGGAAGCAGTAACATGAGAAGACGCAGAGTGGGCACGAGCACACGCATCAGACTTGGCCATCTGCACACCGGCAGAGAGAATGCAGATATTTGTAAATATGATCCCGAGGCACTTGGCCGATGCAGCTTCAACGCAACTTCTTCCGCCCGCCAGTATGACCACTTCCTCAACGATGCTCATGGGTCGGACAGCTACGCCGCGGAGATGCGCGAGGCGTGGGGCCGCCTCCAAGCGGGTAATGCTGGCCATCTCAGCGACGTCGATGCGCGCGTGATGGACCGGGAAGTGGAGGCTGCGTCCGGCTCGCAAAAGGAGCTGACGGCATTTCTAGACCAGGCCAACAACTCTCGCCTTCGAAATGAGGTGTGCGCTCTCCCTGTCACATGTAGGGAACGGATCTTGTTCAACCAGCTCGACGCGGCGTCATGTATGCATGTGGACAGTGGCCATCCCCACCGCGCGGACGGTCATGACTCCGCATGACCTGCGGGAGGTCGCTGCCGGGTACTTCTTTCTGCCTAGCCCGTGCTTCGCCCCGGTGGTTGGGAGGCAGATCATTCTGCCCTCGATAAACCACAACCCCGTCACTGTTGACCTATACGGCGACGCGCTCATGAACCTCCCGGCACCTGGAGACGCCCACTAGCGTACGTGTACAGCACGACGCTATCGCAGACGCCTTCCGCGATCACTGTGTTTATACGACCGGGGTATCGCTGTACGACGGGAGGTGGATGACTTGTTCCAGCATGCAGTGCCTCTCGGCAACACCGTACCCAGGGATGAACTCAAGGACCTAGTGCCGGACGCAGAGCTCTCCCTTCCGGCGTTCAACGTCGTGACCGGGAGCTATGATCCCCGGAGCTTGAAGTCCACGTTGCTGAAGTTCAAGACTATGCGGTACGGGGTCAAGTACACGGCAGTGCCCCGGGCCACGGCTGTGGATCGGTTTGAGCGCTTCTTGTTGGGCGACATACAACGGGGGCTGGCAGCGCGGGATGCGGCGTGGCACAACACGGAGCCCGGACAGAAGGGTCCTCTTCGAGACATCATGGATATTAATGTCGGAGTACACGGGCATGGTCTTCGGCACAGTGGGTGAGGTGAGCAAGGGGTTGCGCCGCACAGTGCGCGGTATCGCATGCTTGGCTGCGGATCGGGGTGCCCTCTCATCGCGGGGCACTCGGTGCACCACCTGGGCTCACCAGAAGGCCTTGCTCGCAAGAGATTTCCTCGGGGTCCTGAGCTTGGTGGCCGCTCGAGAGCGCGCTCGCTGCCTCATCAAACGGCGCAGATTCGTATGCCATCCCGTTGCTGAAGCTGCACATCACGTCCGAGGATCACCCACACACACACGTGCACGCGTGGCCCGGACTCTGAACCGTGTGCGCATCACTCATCCATCCCGCCGAGTGCGGGATGATGCGGCCGATTGTAGGCGGCTTGCTGTGTTATTGATTTTTTAGTATTACTTCTGGTAGTAGGAGGATTTTATTACTGCCCTTTTTGTAATTCACACCAGTAAGGATTTGCCGTCAGCGGTCGAATGTTGGATGGCCGGCGCCTAGCTGCTAGTTTGCGCTCCTCAGCAGTCTGTGACCTTCGCGTGCCCCCACATCTCACTGCGCCAAGGACAGGAGCAGCTCCAGCAGCAAGCTTGACGCAGGGGCCACGAGTTCCGCGCCTAGCTGCACACTCCCGCTTCCCCGCCTCCCTGATCTCGCATCTGCGCCGGGCCACTCCGCCCGATTGCCAGCTCGTCAGGGTAAAAACTGCCGAGGCGAGACAGAAGGCTCGTCTCCTTCTCGGCCGCGATCTGAGCCGAACCGCTGGGCTCCGCAAAGCGACGCCCCACGGCCAGCAAAAGCCAGGGCTCGGGTGAGGACCAGGGCATACGGGAGCAAGGACTGGACCTCCGTGCACGGTAGATCCCGGAACCGATGGGGGCGTCGCTGCTGGGGGTGGAGCTGCCTATGCCCCTCGAGGATCTTGCCGCCGCTCTCGTCGCCGTCGCCGTCTTCCTGCCGGCCGTGTTCCTGGTGCACCGCCTGCTGGCCGCGCTGCTGAGCCGTCCCGCCGGCAACGGCGCCAAGCAGGAGTAGGGCCAGCCAGTGCAAGGCAGTACTAGACGGAGTCGCGAGGCGCCAGGCGGTAAAGTCGGGGCGTTTGTTCGACCAGCCGCGGCGTAGGCCCACCGCATAGAGGCATACAGCCGCTGCTGCGGCGGCAGAGGACAGGGAGGGCGGTGTAGGGGGACTGCTGCTCCCGGCCACCATGATCTCCCAGTTTTTCATCCTCTCCTCGCGGGGAGACACCATCATCACGCGAGACTTCCTCGGCAACGTGCCCAAGGTCCCCCCCCCCCACACACACACAATCACCCTTGCCTCCAAAGCAGTTACGCAATCCCTTCATCCCCACTGCATATAGCGCATCACGCTCATTGGCCCATCCCTGACACGCCGAACACCCTTCGCGCGGTCTGCTGCCAGACGAGTTCCGAGACATTCTTCCGAAAGGTGAAGTTTTGGGACGGCGACGAGGGCGGCGAGGCCCCGCCGGTGTTCCACGTCGATGGGGTGACGTACCTGCACGTGAAGGTGCGTGCGGCCTGAACTGCTTCCTGGCATCCCTCCGCACCTCCCCGGGTGGCTGGATACCCGGGCGCGTCAGTGGCCCGTGCTCTACGTCCTTCCCTGTTCCTGATGGACTCTCGATGGTGGATGGATGCTCAGAGCGGGGGCGTGCTGCTGGTGGCGACGACGCGCAACAACGTGTCGCCCGCGATGGTGCTGGAGCTGCTCGGCCGCATGGGCAACATCATCAAGGACCACACAGGCGTGCTCAGCGAGGACGCCATCCGCAAGAACTTCATCATTATCTATGAACTGCTGGACGAGGCGATCGACTACGGGTTCCCGCAGAATGCCTCCACCGAGTCGCTCAAGACATTTGTGCTCAACGAGCCCTGCGTCGTGGTGCCGCCGGTGGGTTGCCCACCGAGTCTCGCCCCTCACCGCCTCCCACCACCGCCACCAACACTCCCCCTCAACCATTACAATCTGACCATAACAGGAGCAATCCACGCGATATATGGTCACATCTCCCAGCCGCCTCATCAAGTTGCACGCCCCGTGCGCAGAGCCAGCGCGCAGGCGCCTTCTTCGGGGCGAGCGTGCGCAACCCTAGCGTGGTGCGCAGCGTGCTGGATGGCAGCAAGGCGGAGAGCCCTGCGCGCAAGGAGATCTTTGTGGACGTCGTCGAGAAGATTGATGTAACCTTCTCCGCCAATGGCGCTATGCACGCACACGAGATCCTCGGCTCCATCCAGGTGACCAGCCGCCTCCATGGCAAGGGGGGGGGGGGGGGGGGGGGGGAGGCCACAGCATATACACCGTGTGTTGCCCGCCCGCCCCCTTAATCCCATGCGCGTGTGTGTGTGTGTGTGTTTGTGTGTAAAAGTAATGTACCATAATATATCCTGATTATAATACTAGTATTACAACCTTCCCAAGCTCGTGACGCCATTGGCTGCTGCCACTCGCAGGTCAAGAACTACCTGGGGCACAACCCTCCCGTGAAGATCGCGCTCAGCAACAACCTGCTCATCGGCAAGCGGGAGGCGCAGCTGCAAGGTGGGCCAGGCTCGGGCTGAGGCAAGAAAGGAGAGGGGGTGAGGGGCAGTAGGGGCCGTATCGGGCCGATTATCTGTCTGTGCGGTGAAAAGACTACCTGATGGCGTAAAACAGACATTGCAAGCAGTAGGCAGCGACCTCCCCAGGGGGGCTTGTCCAATACCTCCGAAGCTTTGAGACTGTCCTTTTTGGTCCATTAATCGATTTTGTGGCGCACAAGACAAGGGGCGGTTTCGGTGTGATTTACGCAATAGATAACATATTTTGCAATAATTCAAAACTGATGAATGAGATACCATAGTATGTACGAGTGGACCCAGGAAAGTCAAACATGCGGATGATTATCCCATCTGGCCTCAGTGGCCAGAAAATCCGCAATACCCTTTGCGGCCCACCGCCCGTGATTTGGAGTGAGGTCGTCAGGCGTAATACCTCGACAGGACGCGTGCACCACTGACTGACTGCCTGACTAACAATAATAGATGAAATCTGTTACATGACCGTCCGATCTAAAAGTTACCAATGTCCTCACAGCAAGGGCGCGCAATGTAGGAGGTCAACACTGCGAGTACCATATGCAGCCTGTTGTGACTCCTCCTAGGGGAAGGGGGTTATACTTGCGCGGGTCCATCTGTGTGGCCCTGCCACCTTGCCATATGCTGACGGGCCTGTGGGGCGTGCATCCAGGCGACTGGACCGACGCCGGCAACGTCATCACGCTGGACGATTGCAACTTCATCGGCTCCTGCGACCTCAGCAACTTTGACATCGACAGGACACTGCAGATCACGCCGCCGGACGGTAAGCGTCTCCCGCAGCCCCACAGGGGTGCGCGGCAATCCTTTCGAGCTATGCTGCGCTGCGTAATTGCGAACACCGGGGGTCACGGGCCCAAGGTTGCCATGCCGTGCTGCTGTCATTGCTCTGGCACAAACATACTCTGAACGGGTATGGGAAACTCGCCAGTCGTGATGCTTTTTTTGTCACAATGGAGGCTGAGAGGGTGGCCGCTGCCACTGGCGCGCTCCACCTTGCAGGCGAGTTTTCCATCATGAACTTCCGCAGCACCGGCGACTTCCGGCCTCCGTTCCGCCTGATCACCACTGTGGACGAGATGAACCCATACAAGGCGAGGCGCCTTTCCTCCCCCCCCCCCCCCCCC
The DNA here is from genome assembly GCA_006384855.1 of Tetraselmis striata. Lineage (NCBI taxonomy): Eukaryota > Viridiplantae > Chlorophyta > Chlorodendrophyceae > Chlorodendrales > Chlorodendraceae > Tetraselmis > Tetraselmis striata. The sequence goes on along the minus strand of VCJN01003490.1, from coordinate 46,975 downwards.
CCCTCCCCCCCCAACTGTCCCTTTGCTCATCCCTGCGCAATGGCGCGCTCTGACTGCCAGGAGGGTGTGCCTGCAGGTGGAGGTCCTCATCAGGCTCAAGGCAGAGTTCCCCGCGGTAGGGGACCCCCCCCCCCCCCCCCCCCCCCCCCCACCCCGGGCACGCCCCGACACACACATACGCACATAATAAATGACGACTGCATATGCACATGCCAGTATTCATGTATACGTTTTGATAGTTGCCTGCCTCATACCTGGGGGCTAAGGCTCCGCATGAGTACTGCCCCCCCCCCCCCCCCCCCCCCCACCGTTTTTCCTCCCAGAGCACGGTGACTCACATGTCTACTTCCCGCCTTGCAGGACAAGAAAGCCTCTACGCTCCAAGTGAAGATCCCCATGCCTCAATACGCCAGCAAGTGAGGCGCCCCTCACGGTCCCGTCCTGATGAGTGAAGGAGGCAAGGGGGGGGGGGGGGGGGGGCAGGCATCTGAGTGGCGCCCTGCTGACAAGTGGCCCGGCCCACCTTTTTCTCCTGCCCAGGGTCCACTTCGACCTCGACGCGTCCACCAAGGGCTGCAAGTCGCAGACGGCGGAGTTCCAGGAGAAGGACAAGGCGGTGCTCTGGGACATGAAAGACCTGGTGGGCGGCACGGAGCGCATGCTGCAGATGCGCGTCACCCTCACGCAGGCAAGCCCTATCCTCCCCTCCCCCCACCCTCTCCGGCCCGTCGGCTTGCTTCGGCGATACACCGCGCGTTATCGCCGCTTGCGCTCTGCTGACTACCCTCCTCCACCCCCGCTGCGCCCCCAGCAAGCCCACACCGGCATCAGCAAGGACTTTGGGCCCGTGTCGCTGTCCTTCATAATCCCGATGTACAACCCCTCGGGGCTGCAGGTGCTCCCTCCCTCCCTCCCTTGCGACCTACCCTGCAATGTCTCACATTGTTTATGTGTAACAGTCAGGCTGAAAGCAGCCCCCCCCCCCCCCCCCCCCCCCAAAAAAAAAACAAATGCAACTTACTTTTGATATGGACTTATTGCACATCGCATTATTATTGCCACGAGTCTATCGCAAGTATGGGAAATGAGCCTTTGATCGGCCCATCAGCTGCTTCTGCACGGGTGACGAACCGACTATACGAACCCGTTTTTTTGCTCTCAGAATGGATTGCTAGCGACTTCTTTTGATGATCATTATGATATCGTGATGTACTCTGATGACATTGGGCCATTAAGGACATAGCTTGTTCTTAATTTCTTGCTATTATACTTGGGTAGGCGCCCGCATATGAACAATATGTGGATGCATGGGAGGTGTGTGTGTTTGTGTATGTTTATTACGCGATTTGTGCAAAGGCGACCTCTGCAGCCGTATGCGCCTCTGATGGCATGGCCACCGTCCCTCATCCCCCTCCCCCCCCCCCCCCCCCCTCCCCTGCCTTCATGTATGCGCCTCCAGGTGCGCTACCTGCAGATTCTGGAAGACTACGGCAAGGACAAGCCGTACCGCTGGGTGCGCTACCTCACGCAGTCCAACTCGTATGTATTCCGTAGCTGAGGCTGCCCGGTGCCACCTGATGCCACCTATCCTCGGCTGGCACCGCCGATGTAAGGACTCCCTCGTTGCTCGGCGGATTGGCATCCCCTGCCCGCCCTGCCGTCAGGCGGTAGAGGCGCGTCAGGGTCGGCATGCACACTAAACCCGAATCAGCCCCCCACAGCCGATGCATGGAGGCGGTACGGACGGAGGAACTGTCGCTCAGTGGCGGCTTGTTTGTTCACACAAGCGCGTGGATAGTGCCGTGAACTGTTGAAAGTTCTGAATCCTGTGATGCGTGCATGCATGCGTATTGATCCCCCCCCCCCCCCCCCCCACCTCCCCTTGATTATGAACAGCGCAGCGTTGAGAGAGAGAAAGAGAGAGAGAGAGAGAGACCCTGCGTGGAGCTGTAGGTAGCTAGAGGTCGCTACAGAGCTACAGGTAGCTGTGGGTAGCCACACCACCGCCTCCCAGTTGGGTAAGCAGCTAGAGCCCTCTGCGTTGAATCGCACATATTATAATCGTTTATAATACACCCCCAGGACTGGGGCAATGCGGTTACGCGCTTTTGAGCGGGGTTGACCAAACCCCATGCGGGTAGAGCTAGCCAGAGCGGTAATCGCGTTGATTCTCCAAATTCCAGCAGTGCGGATCTCTGAGCTTCCGAGAGCCATTGCTGCCGTCACCGGCTGGCCACCTCGGGCGCGCCCTCCTCAGCGCCCGGCCTCTGCTGCTGCTGCCTCACCGAGCGCAGGCGGTGCAGCAGCTCCAGTTGCGCCTCGTCCAGCGCCCCGGGCCCTGGCAGCTTGAGGGAGACCTGGAAAAAGTGGGTGCCCCGCCCGTCGCGCTTCACGCCGGGCTTGCGGATGGGCGCGCCCGCGCCCGGGAGGGCCAGAAGGGCGCCGTGCTGGGTGCCTGGAGGGGGGGGGGGGGGGGACAAGGAGCCTAACAGTGAGGGGTGGACGGGCCGGCCGGAGGGTCATACATCACAGAACAGGTCGCCGTCATTGATGGCGGACTAAAAAAGGCACAAAAGCTGGGGGACTTAAAAGCTGGGGGGCGATAAGGAGCTCGGTGGCGAGGGATGGACGGGCAGGTCGCCGGGGGGGCGGGGGAGGGGGGGTGTCATACATCAGGTCATCGTCCTTGATGATGGACATCAAAAAGCACTAGGTAGGGGGCTAGCCGCGCAGTGCTCGAGGTGCGGCCGTACAAGAAATAAACAGATAGTGTTGCAACACGTATCTGTTTCACGAATATGTAGGGAATGATGTGAGCACGGCATGTGAGCACCTGTCTTCGGGGGGCGTGTGACATCTACGCATAGCAATATGTGCATATAGCGGATGGTTGTAGGAAATACTTCAGAGGTCGAGGGACCACTCGGCCGCAGCTGCAGCTGGCCCCCGGGCCGCTGCTATGTCACGCTAGGCACCAGTTCAACAGTACACTGACTGTCCACTGGTTCACTGTCAGTGGCATAAAACTACCCGGCTGACAGGGTTGAACATCATTTATACGAGAGACTTCCGGAGACTGGGTGCTGCGCTGCCTGGCCGGCTCGGTGGAATTGGTGGGCAGATCGGCGTACCCTGGGGTATCGTCAGCGAGGTGTGCTGGTTGGTGATGGTGCGCACGGGCGCCTCCCCGCCCAGGACCGCCTGCAGGAAAGACAGCTGTATCTCCGAGTACAGGTCGTCGCCGTAGCGCTGGATGGAGGAGTGCTCCGCCGTCTGCGCAAAAAGATAGTGCCGGCGGGGCTCAGTACAGACGCGCCTGTAATGCGTGCCCCCCCCTCCCCCCCCCCCCCCCTCCCGTTGCGACCCCCCAAGTCAAATGTGCTGTCAAATGGCAGTGGACTCCCGCCGACCTGCACGCCGATGTACAGGTCGCCGCTGGCGCCGCCATACTTGCCCACATCGCCCTTCATGCTCAGCTTGATCCAGGCGCCTGCCGGGGGAAGGCAGTCGCCGCGAGCCCCATGTCAGACAGGCAGCCTGCCGGCTCCTCTCATTGTGATTTGCAGGCTGATAAAGGGGGGGGGGGGGGGGGGGGCTACCCGGCATGATGCCCGCTGGGATCTTCACGCCCACTCTGTCAGTGACGATGCACCGCCCGCCGATGCACTCGTCACAGTACTCCTGCGCCCCGAGCAACGCGCCACAGTCGGTGAGAGGGCGCGGCGAACTTGCAGAGCATGTGATCACGGTAATGCACCGGGAAGAGCTGCGGTGGGATGGCGCGGAGGGGGGGGCAACGACACCCGCCGCAGCAGGCTATGTGGCTCGAGTCTGAGCACTGTGTGCGCTGTGATGCTGATGCCATGGGGTGCGTGCTGACGCATGGCAGCATATGCCAACACATAGTGAGGACAGTGAGGGTGTGCTGGGGTGGGTGGTGGTTGGGCGGGGGGGGGGGGGGGGGGCAGTGCTTGGCGCTGCTCTGGTGCGGCTGCACATTGGGAGGAAGGGGGGGGGGGGGGGAGGAGGGTCGTATGGGGCGCAGTAGTAAGTACATTGGATTCCATCGATGCGGACGGGATGCACGCACCTGCAGCCATACGCCCGAGCCGCCGCAGTCCGGGCAGGGGCAGATGGAGGGCGCCCCGCCTGCCGGGGATCACCAGCGAGCACGTGATCGCTCGGTGAGGTGAGGTGAGGCGGCCAATAACAGTGTGTATGGAAAGTGGGGATAGAGGCAAATGACTGGGACGGTGCTGATGAGGCGAAGCAAAGCGCGCATGGGACTGGGACGAAACGCTGCTGAAGTGGCACACTCGGAGGGTGGTTGGCATGCAGGGCGTGGAGAGGGGGGGGGGGGGGGGGTTATAGCTGAGCAGATAGGCAGGGAGAGGATAGCGGCATGTGGGCAAGCCGGGGAGTGCTTCCCACCAGCGTGCGGTCTGTTGGACCGTGTAACGGCGCCGCTACCGCGGCAGAGCTCGCAGTCCGCCTCCCGCGTGTCTGGCCGGAAGCCACTCCCCTGGCACGCGCCACAGTAGCGCCGGCTCTCAAACTCCACCACTGCGTTGCCGCCAAGCAGGGCGTCCTCCAGCGGAATCTCGACCACCGTTCTGAGCCATGGAGCACAGGCGTCAGCTATGAGATGGGCATGGTACGATCTAATTGAAGGGGCAGGTAGGGAGGCGGTGCGGGATGGGGAGTGTGCGTTGGGGGGGGGGAGGGGACTCGCTTGATGTCCTCGCCGCGCTCGGGCGTGCCCGCAAATTTCCTGGCGGGCGTCCAATGCTGCGGGTGCTTACCGTCCAGAAAGGAGCGCACCCCTGCGAGGCCGTATTTGTCATACACGCTGCGCAGCGTGGGCTTGGACAGCACAGCATAGGCGGTGGAGATGGCCTGGGGAGGTCGGCAGCGGCAGCGGCAGTGGGAGCGGAGGGGTCAGCACTGACAGGGCACCGTGCGAGACTCTGCTGGTGGCATATGCGACATCCTGGCAGGTTCAGAGGGATCGGCAGCACGGATGGCAAGGCGTGAAGTGAGCCATTCGCCAACCGAGGCATCAGCGCTCCGACCCATCAACAACATGCCCCCCCCCCCCCCCCCCCCCTTGGGATACTAAATAGCGTGCCAGCAGTCTCGCCCGAGGTTTTTGTCCCCACTTTGGGCTCTCTGCGTCCCAGCGCTTCAGCGCTCCAGCCCCAGCTAGCATCGCTTGCTGAGAAATTTCATCATGGTACCGCAAGCTCGTCAAGCCAACCTAGCACTCTTCATCGCAGTCTGCTTGACCGTCCAACTGCGCAAGCGTGTCACGTGCTTCTCTGCTGCCTATCTATACAAGAGGCCACATGAAGGGAGGGCTGTTCGATGACATGGATGGGCTGGTCGCGGGCGCGCGCCTGAAAGCGCCGTGCCGCGGCGGGCGAGCTGTCGACGTCGGGGTGGCAACGGCGCACGGCGCGGCGGTAGGCGCTCTTCACCGCCGTGCCGCTGGCGTCCTCCTCCAGCCCCAGCACTCGGTAGTACTTTCCCTTTGCTGCACCGGCGGCGCACCAGCCGCCTCGGGCGCGCCAAGCAATGCCGAGTGAGCGCGCACGCCGCCGTGGGCGACCGAAGGCTCCCCCGACGATTGCGTCGGCGCTTCGGAAACCGACTCGAAAAAAGTAGCCTTTATTTTTATCATTAGCGCTTCTCGGTGAGGCGGATATCGGGAAAGGCGAGCACGCCACCGCCTTGGTGGCGACACGCCTCAGACAACTGCACAAGCCGCCGGTGGGACTTCCAACTTCGGCAAGTGTGGCGGGGCCCTGGTGGCGTTGCAGCGGGGTTAGAGATGCCGCGGCGGAGGAGAAGCCGAGGCGGCCGGAGCGATGAGGCGCCGTTGTAACGGGCGGAGGCTGTAGTCTGAGCGGTTGGCGGCCCGCGAGAAGCGCGGTCGCCATCGCGGGCATTTGCCAGCGTTGAGGGAGATGCCGCGAGGCAGGGAAACAATGCGCACGCCTGCCGCGAGGAAAGCGGCGCCCCCTGCTAAGGCTTGGTACAGGTACTCGTTCGCTGGTGGACATCGCCGCCCAGCCAAGCTCGCCGTGTGTCCTGTCTCCTCGTAATATTGAACAGGGTTTATTTTTCCGCCCCCGGGACAGGACTGGCACCAGTGAAACCCTTGCAGCGTCTCTACGACGGCCGTTTGGGCAGCAACCCACGGGCACCAGTGAAACCCTTGCAGCGTCTCTACGACGGCCGTTTAGGCAGCAATCCAGTTACGGAAAGCCCTGGGTAGGCGACGCTCCGGGATAGTCACCAAGAAAATTGCCGAGGCATTCTGTCAGACTAATTACAGGCCAGTGACGGAATTTCCAACACTGTTGGATCACCGTCTAAAACACTGTTCCACGATTTTGTCACCGCTATTCCGTTCGCGGTGCTCACCCCTCTAGATGACCCACCTGTAGACGGCGGGCCCTCGGGAGGGGGGGGATCCCTAGACACCGGCGCCGACCACTTTATCCAGGCAATATGGTCGGCGGCGCGTGGGGTAGGGGCTGTTACCAAGCCCAGGCGTCGTGGCCTAGGGCCGCCGCTGCAACGGTCTATCCTAGGTGCGATTAATCGTCGGCGCATGGCCTTTATGGCGTGCCGGGGGACTAGGGGCCCTCGGGATGCCGCTCTAGCGTCGGCACATTATGCTGCTGCACGGCATAGGGTCCGGACACTAGTACGTAATAACCGCCGCCGCCAGAGGGAGCGGGCCGTGCTAAAAGCGGTTCAGGATTTTAAGAAGGGTGGTGGGAGACGGGAGTTCTGGAAGTGGGCGCGCTCTCTCCGTAAGGGGCAGGGTTCATTCGAGGGCGCGAACGACCAGCCAGTACGCGATCCGGTATCGGGGGTACTTCATACCGAGCCGGGCGAAATCAATGCGTGCTGGGCGCGGCACTATCGGGAGCTGCTGCGTGACCCCCACCCCCTAGCACAACGGGTTGCGATATACCGTGCGGCGCGGGAACACCGCCACGGTACATCGCCACCCATTGCCCCCGCACTTAACGGGATTAATGGGCATTTACCCAAGGAGGAACTGTTTGCCAAAGAATGTCAGCTCGCTTACATCGAAGGCTAAGACAAGAACCACAGGCTTGGCCTGGGTGTCTCCTAGCGCAAAAAGATGGTTGAGGGTGGGTGGGTGCGCGAGCCGGTTGAGGCGAGCGCAAAGCAGAGAGTGCCTGTGCCCGAGGGTGGATCCCTCAGGTCGTAGTGCTGGTGCGGGCCGGCAGGCCTTATTAGTCCGTGCGCCGACCTCGGGGGTCGTGCGCAGTACAACATAGCGAATGTACTGTAAACCTCTAGATGACTACATCTGACCATTTACCCAAGGAGGCACTGTTTGCCAGAGACGAAAGCCAAAGGCTAGCACAGGAAGCTTAGGCCGGCGGCCGGACGGGGACGAGCCAACCGAAGAACCTCCATGCCGCAGGAGTCGGGCGCATGGTCGGGTCGATGTACTTCCCGGTGACCACCTCGCTGTTCTTCGACCAATCGCCCATGTGTTTGATGGCCGGCAAGGGGACGCCGACGCAGCTTGCTGCGGAAGCGGCACCCTTGCGTAAACTGTGCGATGTCCACTTGAAACCGGTGGGAGGTCGGGCGCATGCCGCCATGTAGGCTTCCCGCAACCACTCGGTAAGAGTGGCTGAAACCGACCAAGTGGCGGAAGACTCCAACGGGGAGATGCTCCAGAACTTGGGCGGCGGGCTGGCGCCGTAGAAACGGCGGCAGTAGGCGTCGCGACTGACGGTGTACCAGTCCAGCAGGTCAGCGAAGTCCGGAACGGCGGCGATGGGCAGATTTATCAGGGGCTTAGCGGAAACCCTCGTACGCTGGTTGCCTTTCTGTTTGCGGACGTACAGTAGAATGCTTCCGGACGGCCGGTCGACCACTAAATCACCGGTCTCGCAGCTAATGCCGGACTCCGCGCGGCACAGGAAGACGTACGCCGTAATCGTCGCGAGCGCGGCTCTGAAAGCGCGGATGTCCGCAATATTAGCGGGTTCCCACACCAATGTCTGCCGAAATTCAATCGCGGTGTTTAGGATGTCAGCCGCAACGGGCGCAGGCAGGGCGACGCGGACGTCTTCCGCCGCAAGACGCTCTTGCTGGATGGCCAGGCCGCGGCGCGCGTCGGCCACCATTTCGCCGAGGGCGATAGGCTGGCGCTGATGGTCGCGGAAGTACTTGTTGATGGACGAGTAGTACTGTTGAAGGGACTCCGCGCCGACGGTACCTTGCATGCCCAGCCAGGCAGTGTAGCGGACGATCGTGCTGGTAGTAGCATGCAGCGGGCGTAAGCCCTCCTGCTCGCAGAAAGTAGCGAAAGAGCGCATGCCGCTGTCGTAGTTGCGGTAGGTGCCGGCCGCCAGCGAACCCGTAAGCAACCCGAGCGCCGCTTGACCAACGTCGTCGGTCCCCAACAAAGACCGGAGCTCGGCCGCCATTGATGCCGACCAGGGCGCCTCAGAGCCGGAGCGCACCGCAAGCCGGTAGCGCGCGCGTCGAGTGTGGGACAGGCGGCCCGGGTATTGCACACTGTACTGCAGCGACGGCTGCACGGCCATAGCCCGGCCTAGCGACCCACGGCGGAGGTGCAGCCATGCCGGCGTGGCAGCCGAAAGGCCACGACGCTCCAGCCGGGCAGTCCGACCCCCGCGCGCGTTCCCCGCCGCCCAGGAAAGAAGAGGTCGCGGGTAGGCGGGTAGACAATCGTCTCGGTGGCGAGGTCTTGCAGCAGCTGGTACCAACGCCGTCCCGGCCAGTGCGGTGCGATGACCGTGGCGGCCGCGCCCGACTGTCGCAGTTTGTCCGCCAAATCGTCCAACAAACCCCACGGGGGATTGCAATAATTGTGTTCCCTGCGCCAGAGCTCGTCCGGCAAATGGAGAGAATCCACCGGGAGCCAGCGCTTGTTGGAGGCTGCGCGGCCAAGGAGCGAACGGGCGGCCTTGGCTAGCGCGATGAGCTTCTCCTCGGGGGCGCGGAACTCGCCGCGCTTCAGGTCGATGATCAGGCCCAGGTGAGGGCCGACCTGGGTGGGCTCCCAGACTCCCTTGTTGGGGTTGCGCAGCAGGCCCAGGCGGTCCAGCAAGGTGCTTAACCGGACGCGTAGCTCCAGGGCTGCCTCGCGGGAGTCCGCGAGGAAAAGGAAGTCGTCCATATAGGGTAGGAGCCGCTCGCCCCGCCAGCGAGTGTTGCGCAGGAAACGGCGAGTAGGCTTGGACGGGGCCGTGGGAGGCAACGCTGGGTCGCGCCGCTTCAGGGGCGTCCGCAGGTAGTCCGTAAAGGCCGCCGTCAACTTGCAGAAGTAGTACGACGAGCCTGTCCAACCCATCGGTAGGCACGCAAGTCGCCACAGCTCCCCTCGGTAGTTCACGGTAAAAAAGTCGCGGTCCTCCTCCCGAATCCCAAGGGCGTAGTAGCCATCGGCCAGGTCCATCGACACGAACCAATCTCCCGCGCGCGCCAGGTGCCGCAGGTGCTTGAGCGTTTCGTAGGACATCGTGAAAGTCTTGCACCACTTGTTGAGCTCCCGTAGGTCGATGATGAGGCGCCACTTGTTGGTGCCGGGCTTGGGGACTAGAAACATTCTGGATACCCACTTGTTGCAGTGACCTCGCTCCCACGCGCCAATCGCCTCGAAGCGGGGCAGTTCTGTAGCCATGAAGTCCAGTTGTGCCTGAGTGGCGTCGCGCATAGAGACGCCGTGGTTGTAGGGGTGAGGGCGTCGCCCGTTCTTGAAGCGTATCCGGACCCCTTGGCGGATCCAACTCAAGACTTGTCCGCTCGCGCCGATGCTTTCCCAGTCGCGCCATCTTCTCCGCACGCGGTGTCGCATGTAGAGGGAGGTAGGCGTACATGAGTCGGCGCGGCGGGCCACACCGTCACTTGGTGCCCTTGGCCTTGGCCTTGTCGGACGCTGCGGCTGTCGCTGCGGCCTTCCGCGCCGCAGCGGCTTGCTCGCGTTGCTTGCGCCTCTCGGCGGACTCTGTGGGGGCGGGCTTGTCGGGGGTAGCCTTGGCGAACGCGGCCGCGGCACGGGCCTTGCCCGCTGCGGAAAGGCTGATCTCGAGGGTCTTGTCGTCGAACGCTCGGCGGAGTTGGTCGAGTTGCCCGGACACGGCGATGCGCCGTGGGGTGCAGAACTTTGCGTGGGCGAGCTCGGCGAAAACACGGTCCGCCTCTGTAGCCGTTGGGCCATTCTTGGCGAGCTGGAGGTAGCCCAACCGGGAACGGGTGGCCTCCTCCGCCGCCAAGTGGGTGCGGTAGCAGGCGCGGAGCTCGGCAAGGGCCGCAGCCTTGCTTGCTGGCGTAGCAGACTCGGTCGAAAGCGATTCCATAGCGCCGCGCATCGCCTCGTTGGCGCAGCTACTGAAGAAGGCATAGCAGCCTAGGTGCAGGTATTCGTCGTACGCTGCCTGACTCCGCTTATCCGCGAGGGCGCGGGCGGTGTCGTCGGTCAGGGTCCACAAGCGGGGCTCGTCGACGTCGCGCGGGGGGCGCTCCAGACCGGGGGGGATGACTCGGCCGTAGTAGGCAAAGTCGACGTACTCGAGCTCGTTGTCGGGTGCGTCTAGCTCAGCAGGAAGGGGCTCTTGCGCTCCTTGCTCACCACCCTCGGGCGCAGGCGTGCCCGCGGGGTTGGCTGGCTGGGTACCTTCGGGAGGAAGCGGGCTAGTGGGGGGGGCGAGTCGAGCGAGCAAGGCAGCCGTAGCAGCCTCAAACTGCCCGGCCAGCCGCTTCTCCAGGGCTTCCGCTTGGGCCGTCAGGCGTTTCTCCAATTCCGCGACAGATGCCGCCGTGGCGCCGACCGGGGCGTCGTCCACTAAGGCGTCTTCCGGTACAGGGCGAGGGGGCATCCTGCTGTCGCGGGGTGGGGAAGGTGTAGCGTCTCGGGAGGCTGAGGCTCGGGTCCGAGTCGGCATAGAGTAAGCTGACACTCTGCTCGACTGCTAGAGTCGAGACTGCGTGCGCGAGCCGGTTGAGGCGAGCGCAAAGCAGAGAGTGCCTGTGCCCGAGGGTGGATCCCTCAGGTCGTAGTGCTGGTGCGGGCCGGCAGGCCTTAGTCCGTGCGCCGACCTCGGGGGTCGTGCGCAGTACAACATAGCTAATGTACTGTAAACCTCTAGATGACTACATCTGACCATATAACCTGGAAGGAACTAGTCAAGGCCCTTAGGCGTTTAAAAAATAATTAGGCCCAGGGGCAGGATGGGATCACTGCAGACCTTTAAAATTGGCGATATACGCCCCAGCAGATAGCCATTTTGGCAAGGCGCATTGCTGGCCTTAATTAACGGGATATGGACTAAGAACTATATCCCCCAGCAGTGGCGTAGCTCGGCCATAGTATCGGTGCTCAAGAAGGGCGACGCGACCGTTATGGACAATTATAGGGGTATTATTTCGATTATGGGTGCCGCTATGAAACTCCTTATGACCATCATTTCCCAACGCTTGCAAGACGTCTGCCAAGCTAAAGGGATAATCCGCCGTTGGCAAGCGGGTTTTATGCGGAATGAGGAGGGCCCCATGCAAGTCGCCAGCTTGTTCGATATCGCGGCTCGTCGCCAAGCGGCAGGTCTACCCACGTACGCGGGATTTATTGGCTTTAGGAAGGCATATGACACCGTACCTCATGAGCTTTTGTTCCTAAAACTACAAGCCATAGGAGTTACGGGTCATATGCTGCTTACCTTCATTAAAGTTTTATACAGGGATAGTATGGTACGGGTTAAGACAGGGGTGGCCCCGGGAACACTATCAGACCCCATACCCATAGAGCGTGGCCTCCGACAGGGATGCCCCGCTTCCCCCATCCTATTTAACATATTTATTAACGATATATTCGATGGGGTAGGACATCTAGGGTGTGATGTACCAGGGTGCACCGACACATTAGCGGCAAGGCAACCACTAAGGGTGCCAGGTCAGTTATACGCGGACGACGATGTTGGTATCACAGGCTCGTTCGATAACCTGCATGCCATGTTCGCCCACTTCTCGCAGTGGGCGGAGGACCATTTTATGGCATTAGGCCGATATTCCGACGAGGCCGCGTTACGCGAACAAGCTGCCCGATGGCAGCTTGGGGGGGAACGGGTACCGGTTGTAAATGAATATAGGTACTTGGGTACGGTCATTAAGTCGGATTTAGGTATGCAACACATAGTAGACGACCGGGTTAAGGAAGGGTAGACGCGCTATTGAGGCGCTCGATTCGGTATTAGTCGGTGGACGGGACATAATCCCTATTAATGTGCGTGTGTCGGTTTTTAAAACCTGTGTACTGCCGGTTTTAACTTATGGATGTGAAGTATGGGGCATGGATAGAACTAGCGGCGCAAATAAGTTACAAACCGTACTCAATCAGTGCTTGCTTGCGGTGCCTCATTGGGGTAGGTAAAAACTCCCTTGGCTGGGGTGGCCACTGCACCGATGATGCGGGAATTGGATATTGCGCCCATAGAGGCTACGGCCGCTGCGGCACGGGCTCGGGCGTTCCTTAAAGCATCCGACTTGAATACATGTATAACCCATTTAGTAGATCAGCCAAGTCGGGCGCGCCCTAACACGTGGACGTCAGGGACTGTGCGGTGGTTAGATCGACTAGCTAGGGCGAACGTAGGGCTAGCTGAGGGGGCGCACCTTCCACTTGAGTGGAGGTCACTAGCCGCGCGCGATGCCGCTAAACTAGTAAAGGCATCGGTGTGGGCGCGTTACGAATCGTCGGCATCGTTAGCACGCAATAACACCTGGGGTATATATGTCCAGGCGTCCTATGCGTCAAACCCGTTGCCACAGTACGGTGTGGGTGTCCCCGCGGGGGTTGTGGCCGGGTTGCACATTATGATACAATTACGCACCCGAGTATTCCCACTGGACGCCGATTGGCCCGGATTCATGCCATGCCTGAGCGGTTCCTTGAACACTGCCCTGCATGTGGCGGAGGTGAATCTGAGACTATCGAACATATGTTGGTGGAGTGCCCGCGGTGGGGGTATCACCGTCATAATTTTGGGTTGTTAGTTCCGGAGTTCAGGGATTTTATTAGTAGTCAGGTTATTGCGTCAACACCTGAGGACTTAACTGCCTTTATTTTGGGCGGGGTCCCCCCTCGCTTCACGGCGCCTTGGATTTTACTGGGAATGGGAAATTTTTCCAGCTATGGCGTCGGGCCCTCCCTCACATTGCCTTTTTTGTTGCACATGTATCGCACTCCCGAAATGCTTTGCTCCGCGGGTTGGGGCTTGCCCCAACTCGCATTACCCGAATGGGCCGACGCCCAAACGGGTAGGGCGGACCTTTCGTGGTCAGTGCCGGGTATTTTGATGGCAGTGTTTTAGACGGTGATCCAACAGTGTTGGAAATTCCGTCACTGGCCTCCAATTAGTCTTGCAGAATGCTTCGGCAATTTGCTTGATGACTATAACGGAGCGTCGCCTACCCAAGGCTTTCCGTAACTGGATTGCTGCCTAAACGGCCGTCGTAGAGACGCTGCAAGGGTTTCAGTGGTGCCAGTCATGTCCCGGGGGCGGAAAAAAAACTGCCATGATCAAAATACCCGGCACTGACCACGAAAGGTCCGCCCTACCCGTTTGGGCGTCGGCCCATTCGAGTAATGCGAGTTGGGGCAAGTCCCAACCCGCGGAACAGGGTTATATGCAAATTATATGCTGCGGGAAAAAGCTGACTTTTCCCTGCGCTGGTTTTTCCCATGCTTTAAAATGTTATTTTTAATTATTGTGGCATTTGACTGCGTGCGCGCTGCCGATATCTATCAGGGAGAAATCCGCGTTATTTCAAGAATTCATCTTTATTAAATAATACATATCCGTATATCGTCAATCAGCAAAGACAGACGGCGCGCAGCGGGATGTAGATTTCTCAACAGGAAAATAATTACTGGCATCAAGGAGAAATCCGCGTTATTTCAAGAATTCATCTTTATTAAATTAATACATATCCGTATATATATCGTCAATCAGCAAAGTCAGACGGCGCGCAGCGGGATGTAGATTTCTCAAAAGGAAAACAATTACTGGCAAATGGGCGTATCCTGCCATAGGGTTGCGACAACCTCGTACCGTAGATGTTGTATTTACATAAGGGCTTTCACAAAAGCGCACTACAAACAGAACTAACAGCAGCTATGAAAGGTTGCCAGCAAAAGAGAGACATAATAAGCCTGAAACCAAGGCCGGGCGGGAGGACGTGGAGCCAAGAACCTTGAAGGAGCCAAGGGAACCACGAAGTCACTTAGCTGCCAGGAACCAAAGGGACCCCCGCCTCGCTCGGGGTAGGCTATCAGCCGCGGCGAGGACGCTTGCAGCCAATGACCCGGGTCATAGCAACACATGCCGACGAGCGACGCGACGCAGGCGCAGGAGCACCATCACGTGCCGCACGCGCGGCCGCGACCCCGCCAAGAACGTTGTCTGCATGTGCCATGTTGATGATCAAGGAGAAACGGCGGCGCCACGCAGACAAGAGCTGGCCGATTTTTTGGCCAGTGTGTGTGTGGCTAGCTTTCGCGAGCTCCACCAAGAAAGCCTCGGCGTAGTGCAGGGCCAGCCAGCCAGCCAGCGAGCGTACCGTAGATAGTCGTACGGTATAACCGTAAAATTAAAATATAGTTCGCCCCGGGACATCGGCCGAAGCCGCCCCAGCACTTGACCTCATGCGCCAACTGCAGTCGTAGGTCTGGCATAGCCCGTAGACCATTGCCTCATTCGAACCCCGAAATCGGGGTTAATGGGCTAATGCATCAGCCGGGTAAACCCGGGACACGCCGGGCCGATATTGCCGAAGTACATCGGCCAGGAATCGAACCCGGGTATAACCGTATGCTCGAATATCCCATTTGCAAAGCACAGGGCTCGCAGTTTTGCCAAAAAAGTGTCAGATCTCTTACAACGTTTGGCACATGGGCTCAGGCCCCAAAGCACGCATGAAATAAGGGTTGGGAAGGGTGGGTTGCGCTAGCTGGAAGCTGGCGCAAAGGCAGAAGGTGGAGACACCGCCGCGTCGCGGGGCGTCATATCGAGGTGAGGGATGGACGTGGGCACACGGCAGTAGCGTACTAGTCGCGTATGGCGGAATTGTAACGTCGGGTAACACCCGTCGTACTTAGCCCCGTGCAATTCAAACCTCTAAAATTCTCAGTATGACCATTAGTAAAGCAGGGGGCTCGCAGTTTTGCCATCATGTCGCCATTTGGCGTGGCAGTCTGGTTGGTTGACCGCCCCATGGGGTCATCCAGCCAAAGAGGTGCCATGCTGCCGGACACGGCAGCACTGTTGGGTCGATGTAGTCGAGCACCACGCTGGACTACTCCATCGCCCAGCCGCCGAAGTACTTGATCTTTTGCGTCGTCACGCCGATCACGTACGCGGCTGTTGTGGCCCCCTTGCGGAGGGAGTGGGACGTCCACGCGAACCCCGCAGGGTGGGGGGGGGGGGGGGGGGGGGGCTCGTGCACTACTGTCAGCACCAGTTGCAAGCAGTCGGTGAGGGTGTCCGCCGTCCATTTGGCCTGCCCCTCGCGCTGGTTGATGGCCCATCGCGCCGCCAGCACGCGGCCGCAGGCGAACACCTGCGACGCCGCAAGGCCCTTGCGGACCCTGCTCACCAGATCGCCCAGAGCCATCGGCTCCCGGCCGTGGTCCTTGAAGAAGTTGTTGACGGCCGACAGGTAAGGCTGCACGCTAGAGGCTTTGATCGTCCCCAGGTTGCCCAACCACGTGATGTACCGTGCCATAGTCCCGGGGTCAGCAGCTAGGGCCGGTCGCTGCTCCTCTTCGCATAAACGGAAACATTGCTTCATGCGACTGTCGTAAGGCGCCGCAGTGGCCGGCGCAAACGCCCCTGATAGGAGCTCCAGGGTTTGGACGCCAAGGGTGTCAGACCCTAGAACCCGTGTCATGTACGGGCGCATCGAATCAGCCCATGGTGTTGTACAGCTCGCGACCTCGACGCGGTAATTCACCGCTGCAGCTCGTACAGGTGCCGCACGTGCAGCCGGCAGTTGGTGGCCGTTGCCCGCAAACATGGATAGCGTAGCACTTACGGCCCCTCGGCGCAGGTAGACCCATGCCGGAAGGGAACGCGGAAAAATGTCACGGGCCAATGAGGCATGCCGATCATACCTCGCCCGTCCCGCCGTCCCGGTCGGAACAAACCGGCGCGCGGCGCCACCGTGAGCTCCTCCACTCCCATCTCGGTGAGTGCCTGGTGCCACGCCCTGCCCTCCCATCGCGGGGCGACGACGGTCGCCGCTGCGCCAATATGCTGCAGCTTCTGCACGAGGTCGGGTAGCAGGGGCCAGGGTGCGTTGCACCAGTTGTTTTCGCGGCGCCAGTCCGCATCCGGCAGGCGCAACGAGTCCACCGCCTCGCACGTAGGGTCCAACCACGCCGCGTTGTAGCGGGGGAGCAGGGTGTTGAGGGCGGACGCGAAGCGGTCGATAGAATGAGGGCCGAACCGGCTCTCCAGTTCCGCGAACAGAAGGGGGTCGAGTTACCAATCGTCGCTGTCGAGGTGCCGGCTGAGACGGTCCGCCCAGATATTCGCTACCGAGCGAATGTACCGCGCGCATGTGGATGCCGTGCGAGTCCAGCAAGCACCAGAGTCGTCGCAGCTCGGCCATCATCTCGGGAGAGCGTGAGGTTAGGCCCGATAGAACGTGACGTACCGCATGGTTGTCCTCGTGCATGAGGACGTCGCGCCCGGCGAGGTTGGGGAGGAAGCTTTCCACGGCAAGTCGGACCGCTTTGAGCTCCTTCCAGGTGATGTGTTGGCGCTCGTCCGCCGAGCTCCAGAATCCCCGCGCCTCTAGCCTGCCGTTCAACACCCCGCCCCACCCGTAGCCTGAGCTGTCGGTGTGCAGATAAGCCGTCTCCACCGGGCGGTGGATGGGCTTGCCGTTGGACTGACTGGGCACCGATGTCCACCACTGTAGGTCGCGGCGGAGCTGTGGCGTCATCCGGACGCGCCCACGGAGTGGAGCTTCCGCATGAAGAATCTTGCGGCCGGGATCGCCAGAAAGAGGTACTGCGCCTGCCCTGCCAGTGATTGCAGCTCGCGCACTGGGAGCCACCTGGCGTTCCGCGTGTCGAGGCCGATGAGCCGGGTGGCCCGCCGGGAGAGCCGGTTCAGCTTGTCTGCCGGTGCGTAGAACATGCCGGACGCTGAGTTGATCTCCACCCCCATGTGCCTGCCGAACTGGCAGGGCTCCCAAAAGCCCTTTGTGGGGTTCCGCTGCAGCCCCAAGGCGTCGAGGAGGCTGGCGAGCCGTTGACGGAGGTGGAGCGCCTGCTCCATCGATGCGGAGAAGAGGAGGAAGTCGTCCACGTAAGGTAGGATGCGCGCCCCCCTCCACCTGGTCCGCCGGAGATAGCGCTTGCTCCGTGTGGGCTGTAGACGATGAGGGGGGGCTCGGGCTCGGGTTTCCGCAGGTGGGTGATGAATACTTGGGTGAGCGTGACGAAGTAATAGGGCGAGAGGCTCCAGCCCATTGGCAAACCCGCGAACATGTAGAGCTGACCTCGGACGTCCACGGCGAAGTAGTCTCGGTCCGCCTCTGCGATGCCTAGAGCATAGAAGCCGTCTTGGAGGTCGAAGGAGAACATTTAGTCTCCCTTTTTGGTTAGGTGGCGCACTCCCAGTAGGGTCTCCATCTTGGGCCGCTTGCGCACACAGTAAGAGTTGAGCACGCGGAGGTCGATGATGCAGCGCCACTGGTTGACGCCGGGCTTGGGTACTAAAAAGAGTATTGACACCCACTTGCGGTAGGTGCCAAACTCCCACGCGCCGGACTCCACGAAGCGGGCAAGCTCGCCCTCGAGGAAGGTGAGCAGCGCTGGGGTAGCGTCCTGCATGCTGATGCCGTTGTGGAAGTTGGGTGGGGGGCGGTTGTGCTTGAAGGGGAATAGGGGATCCGGACGCCCTCCTGGATCCACCGTAGGACTTGATCGCTCGCCCCGATGTCTTGCCATTGCCGCCATTGACGCCGGACGCGGTGTCGCATGTAGCTTGAACTTGGGTAGCATGACTCGGAACGGCGGGGCACACCGTCAGTTCTGCTCCTCGGTCTGCGGGGTAGTATTCGTCCTCGCAGGGTTGCCGGGCTGAGGCTTGCCCTTGATCTTGTCTTTGTCTTTGTTTTTGTCCGCCCTCTCCTTTGTGGCGCGGTCTGCGTGTTCTGCACGCTCTTGCTCCTTGATGCGGATGTTGCCGCTGCCGCATCCGCTCCCGCCGCTGCCGCTGCCCTTGAACTTCGCAGCGGCCTGCGCCTTGGCCGCCTGGTGGAGGCTGACCTCGAGTCTTTTGTCGTCCAGGGCGTTGAGGAGGCCGTCGACGCCATTGCTGGAGCGCTCGGCGGCGGTGGTGTCGAAGAAGCGGGAGTAGACGAGGCGCTCGGCGACTCGCCCCTCGCCGGTAAGCGCCTTCTTGCACTTGAAACGCCGGAGGTAGGTGAGCCGGTCTTCAGCAGCCTGCCCGCACGTCGCGATCGTGCGAATCGCGGAGTCGAGTAGGTCGTTGGCGTCCGCGGTGTCGCGAGCGGCGGCGTTTTTCGCGCGAAGCGTTGCCACAGCATCCGTGAGCGCCGCGTGCGCGGCAGCGGTAAACATAGCACAGCAGGTTGCGATACTCGTCGCGCGTCGCGTGCTTCTTCTCGTCGGTGAGGTAGCGGTCCCACTCGTCGTTGCGTGGGTTCCACCGCCCGGGGTTGGTGAGTCCTACAAGGGGCATAGACTCGGCATTTGCCCGCGGCAGGTAATCGATCCAGCCAGTCGCGCGGGTCGATGAACGCCGCGTGGCCTGGATATTTTGCAGGGAAACCGGGGGGAGGGTCGTCCTCCTCGTCGTCACCCTCGAGGCCGTCGGCTGGCGTCGCGGGAATAGGTTTCTGCGAAGGTGGTTGTTGAATGGCAGAGGTGCGGGAGTCTAGCTCGTCGAGTCGCAGCAGCATCCGCTGCACCAGCGCAGTGAGGCTAGCGGTGTCAGTCGTCGAACTCGCGGCGTTGCCTCCACTGCACCCCTCCGAATCGTACAGGTCGTCATGCAACCGGGTGTTGTCCATAGTACGACATGCTGTCGTTATTGCAGTCGCGGCGAGCGGCAGGCGTCGAACGTTGTTGTGAGATCGTGTGTCACCTTACGAGACTGCGAGAGTCTCGATGCCGTTGCGCTAGCTCGAAGCTGGCGCAAAGGCAGAAGGTGGAGACACCGCCGCGTCGCGGGGCGTCATATCGGGGTGAGGGATGGACGTGGGCACACGGCAGTAGCGTACTAGCCACGTATGGCGGAATTGTAATGTCGGGTAATACCCGTCGTACTTAGCCCCGTGCAATTCAAACCTCTATAATTATCAATATGACCAGATAGGCCGGCGTGCGGACGAACGCGGGCTTGATATTGAGTACACTACAAGGCGCGCGGGCGCCGCGGCGCCAGAGGAAACTGACTCCCGCAAGCAAACAAGGCAACTGACACGCGCGCGGACGAGCAAGAATTTATACAGCAGTGTGGTAGGAAAAAGAGAAATGGGATGGTGATGGTAAACTGTCGGCGCCGCTTAACAGACTAACATGCATGTGGTCTTATATACGTGTCCTGACCTCTTAGTCTATGTACGTGTCTAAGACGTGCTGACTCTTGGCCTCTGTTCCTATGACTCTAGTAGGAGTACGTCTCACAGTGCCGTCGGCCCTATTGGCCGGCACTACGCACGCATGCGAGTTGCTTGGTTACTCGGCGTGACAGAGGTGTGTGTGTGTGTGGTCGATCGACGCGAAATACGTCAAGCACTCCTCACCCTGTGCCGCACGACATGCCTTTCGCGAATGCACTACGAGTGCCCGCACGCGAGCATATGCGCACACATACGGTATCACGACACGACTCGACGACGACGCGCAGTATCGACTGCTCGCGTATAGCAACAAGCAAGCCAGTGCTGATCAGGCACGTTCGGTACGCTAATCGGTCGGTCGGTCGGTCGGTCGACAAGCCCAGGCAGTCGGTACGACGGGTTCACAAGAGGTAAAGCAAGACGGGCGTCACGACGCAAACAACACAGGCGTAACCGCGACTCACCACCGTTGCTTGCTGCGCGATATCACTCGCAGCTCGACAGCATGTTGTACTGCCCCTGAAGGACAGCAACGCTCGAGGCACGTGCAGGTGTGATGTGCACAGATCCGAGGTGTTTGTGGTGTAGTAGCGTGGTTACAAGATGGGTGGGCATGAGACGTTTGGAAAGCCAAACAGTGGGTGGGCAGCGCGCCGACAGGATGCTAAAGGCATCCCGCGGGCGCGCTAGCCGACTAAGCCCCTAGACCTTCTCACGCGCTATTGGTATGTACGGGCACCGTGGTTGGCGGCAGTTAGCCGTTGGTACGGGCCCTAGGTATGTCGGTGGTTCTAGGTGTGAGAGCTGAGCGACGGACAGCTAGTTGTTACGCCACAGGTGACTGCTTGATTGGACATCAGGCATACACATACAAAGCAGTACTGCCAGTACTAAAAGTGATGCCCGCATGACAGGCGACGAGTATTTGACGGTATGCCAAGTAAGCACGTCCTCGTACGCGCGCATGCGTACGCTGAAACGTTGTATGCTGTGACAATTGTCGTAGGAAAAAGAGAAATGGGATGGTGATGGTAAGCTGTCGGCGACGCACTGCATACTCCCCCCCACTCAACGCCACGGGTGTTGAGTCCAAGACGGAAGTGCACGGCCGACGACATGAAGAAAAGATGATGTTGGCTGATGATTTGAAGATGGCTTGTCTGGAGACAGCATATCATGCTGCGGCGTTAGCGGCGTAGTGGCGGCGCGCAGTCCGGGCATAGCCACTCCTCGCCAGGATGTAACTCTGCCTTGGCGCACGCCACATGCCACATGGCTTGGCACTTGTCGCAGATGAGTCGTGGGGCTGCAATGCTATCGCTGCCACAACCTTTGCATGCTGGCATGCCGCGGCCGTACCGTGCCGGCACAAGGTTGGACAAGTGGCACGGCGCGCAGTTGTCCATGTGCATCTGAATCTCGTTGCCATCGGATCCGGACAAACGCAGCCATCCGGAGTCCAAGATCTCCACAACACGCAGGATGGTGCGGGCGGTACGGACGTCTAGGGTGTTGAGCGGGGGCTGCGCCACATAGACGTAGCTGCCGGTCTCGAAGCGGTGACGCCGAGGTTGCACATCGTCGCGCCGGACCTTGCGGTAGCGCACCACATCGCGTTGTTGAGCTTGCAACGCCCTCTCGAATGCCTTAGGCATGGCAGCCCTCAGCATATCGGCTCGTTGTGTGATGAGGTTGATGACCGCAATGTCGTTATCCATGTCGACCGGCTCCTCCAGCAGCGCGCGAACCTGGTCCGACGCCACATGATCACGGCCAAACAGAAGAAAGTACGGGTTGATGTAGCCGGTCGTTGCTTGCTTGCTGACGCAATAGCCAAACTCGATCACTGGCATCCTTGAGTGCCAAGAGGCAGTGCCGAGGGTTGGCACAACTTTCCGAAGTGCCACCTTCAAGACTTGAACGATGCGCTCGATCGGCCATGCCATTGGCTTGGGATGCCCCGGCGGAATGTCCACGCTGAATGCCATGGCGCTCCAACTGCTCGCGGAACGCGCCTTGGTATTCATTGCCATTGTCTGTGACGACCTCCACGGGTGCTCCACAATGGGCCAACACGCGCTCATGGAACGCCTTGGCAGTCGTAGACGTCTCGAGGTCGCGGACAGGCACCAGCTCGATTCACTTGTTGAAGTGCTCCACGATGACGATCACGTACTTGTGGCCTTCGCTGCTAGTCGGCAGCGGTCCGGCTAAGTCCACGCGGAAGCGATAGAAGAGCCCAAAACAGTGGCATGGGCTTGAGACGATCGTGCTTCTGGTTGAACGACGCGTTGACGCGATCGCAGGCGCGGCGCTGCTTGACCATGGCGCCGACGTCTTTGTCCATGCACGGCCACACAAAGTGGCGGGCCATCACTTGGTAAGTGCGGTCCCGGCCAAGGTGGCCGATGCTGGCGTGCACTCGGCGAATCGCGTGTGGTCGCTCTTCAGGCTTGGGCAGCTCACGGGCAGTGTCTCCAATGTGCAGCCACACCTTGTCGTTGTGCCAGTTGTAGTTGGCGCAGCGGCGCACAAGCTGCTGCCACACCTCCACTTACACGTCGGCTGGCGTGGTCTCACCTCGCAGGTAAGAGATAGCCACGGGGCTGCTCCACACGTCCCAGGTAGGCCAATGAAGCTCATGGCTAGCGTAGACACCTGCCATGAAGTCCATTGCGATACAATGTGTTGCAAACGCTGCATGTGCCGAGGGTAGCGCGGGCATCCTTCCAAGGCACTTGCTGGGTGTGCAGCCACCAAACATAGCCGACGCATCTGCCATCGCGGCTGGCGATTTCCTCTGAGTGGCGATTGCAGTGGTGGTGCCGGCGGCGTCTGAGGTGCCCTTACTGGCCACGCTGGCATTGGACGCCGACTGAGCAGGTCCGGCACGGTGTTGTCCTTGCCCGGACGATGCTCGATACTGAAGTCGTACTCCGCAAGGATGAGGCTCCACCTAGCAAGCTTGCCTCGCAGCCTTGCTGTCGTCCGCAGCCACTCCATGGCCTTGCAGTCAGTGATGAGCTGGAAGTGGTTGCCATACAGGTAGTAGCCGAAGCGTTGAACAACCCACACGACCGCGGCGACCTCTCCCTCGTAGCTAGACAGGTCTGCCTCCACTGGGGTGTTCATACGCGACGCAAAAGACACGGCATACTCCACGCCATTGTCGTCCACCTGCGAAAGGCACGCTCCTACTCCAGCTCGAGACCAATTGGTGTGAAGCACAAACGGGCGACGCCAATCAGGATGGCGCAGCACCGGCGCCGAAACCAGCATGGCCTTAATGGCATCGAAGGATTGCTGCTCGGCTGCGCCCCATTTCCACGGCGCATCGTTCTTGGTCAAAGCTGTCAAGGGTGCCTTCACAAGCGAGAAGCTCTCCAAGAAACGGCAGTAGTAGGTGGCCATCAGAAGCGAGAAGTTCTCCAAGAAACGGCAGAAGTAGGTGGCCATCCCGAGGAAATGGCGCACATCACTGACATTCTTCGGCGCCGGAAGAGAGTTGATGGCCTCCACCTTGTCAGTAATAGGCTCCACGCGTGCTCCGCTGACAACATGACCAAGAAAGGTCACTCGTGACAGTCCGAGACGTGTCGTGGGTGGAGAGATCTGCACTCCCCGGGCCTTGAGTCGATCAAACACAATGCGCACACGACGCATGTGCTTTTGCTCATCGTCATGACTGAAGATCAGCACATTTTCCGCAAAGGCGACTACGAAGTCCAAACCAGCGACCGCTTCATCCACAATGCGTTGCCATGCTGCCACACAATTCTTGTGTCCGAAAGGCATGCGTTTGAAGGTTAGCAGCCGATTGCATGCATGGAACGCGAGGCGTTGCTGCGCTGACAATCCATCGGGTCCGGACGGCTTGTCCGACACGCGGCGCTGATGAAACGCCTTTGTGCAATCAGTCGCGGTGAATCGTGAAGCACCCTCCATGCGCGTCATGAGCTCGTCCGCTGTCGGACACGGGTATTGATCGCGGATGGTACGCTCGTTGAGCCCACGATAGTCCACTACATAGCGAAGATCGGTCCAGGCGCCATGCTCGTCCTTCTTCGGCGCCACGGTGACTGGTGCAGCATAAGGGCCCTCGATCTCGCCCACGATGCATGCCTTCTCCAACTTCTTGACCCAATCGTTAGCCCACTCTTGCTCTAGATGGGCAAGGTAATACTGGCGCTTGATGACTTGGTTGTAGTCGACCAGCTGGAAGTCATAGGGCTCGGCGTCAACGGCACACAAGTCGTCCATACTCCACGCGTACCACTCCGGATGTGAGTCCATTAGTGCTGCGAAGCCCTCCTTGTCCTTCCATTCTTCTGATATCGCCCATTGATGAGGTTGCTGGCAGCCCTTGGGGTTGATGAGCTTGCTCCTTACCTTCACCGTTGGTGATTCCTTACCGAGATGCTTCTCGTTGGCGTATGCGGCATAGCGCTTCACGAGAGATGCCTGCCTGCGTCGACTCCATCCGTCCGCTGCAACTTTGTCGTCAACACCGTCCGCATGTGATATGGCCCACGCAGGACGCTCTTGCGCTCCACCGAAGACATCTGCCATCAGCCCAGCGCCAGCACGCGAACCGACGCCAGTGGCGACGAAGCACACGGGGCCCAAAAGGGCTAGCCACATCAGAAGTGTCAACTCCGCGCTGACAGTCTTGCGTCCGGTAGCAGCTCTACCACGACGGGGTCTTGGTTTGGCAGCCTTGTGATCGCCGGCAACGACTCGGGCTGTGTGGTCAGCTGCCAACACTCGGCGCCGAGACTTGGCGACCGCCCGCTCCGTCGCTCGAGTCGCTTGGCGCTGCTCCTCCAGCCAACGGCGCCCCGCCTTGGTCACTCGCGCTGCTGTGCGTGGGTTGTCGGGAGGTTTCACCCTAGTGCCTTGCTTGAGTGTAGCCATGTTGATGGCATGCTCCATCTCTGCCTCCACGGCGGCAGTAGTTAAGAGGCGGAGCTCGTGCTGTGCGGCGCCCAGCTCTTGCGTGTCGACCGAATGATGTTCAACTGCTGCGCCGGCAGGGGCGTCCTCCTCAATCGTCGCTGAAAAACAGCTTTCAGCATATGTTGATGTCTGCGCTCATGCGCATAGGCGACAGCACACCGATTCATGACCGACACCGATGTCGGCGCACAAACATTCCCGATGGCAATCACCATCTCCTCCTCAGTCAAGCCTAGCTCCTGCCGGGTGTAGAAGCCAGCATGGTCTCTGTCGAGAAGACACGCCTCACGCATGACGGCTGATGACGGACGGTATTGTGGCGGGTCGAAGCCGACAACCTCCACCATTCCTGGGCCGGGCGCCCCCGCTCAGGTCGGAGGCGTTGCGTGCGTGTTGGGCGTGCTGATTGACTTGGGCGCGTAAATCATGCGCCGACCGGCAACGTTGAGCCCCCCCCAGCATTGTGTCTGGGCTTGTGGGCGTTGCCACTTGAGCGCGAAGCAGCCCACCGCTGCAACGCTCCACAATCTGCGCGTAGGTCTCGCGCGGCGGCCGCTCAAACTCGTGTTGCACAGCCTGGTAGTAGTGTTGTGTGAAGGTGTTGGCCCACCACAAGGCAGAGCGAAGAGAGGCGTCTCCACATTTGTGGGCATGATGCGCGTTGGGCTCGCCAAAGACACGGGCCATGAAGTCGATGAACTCCTGCACCTCAGGGCTGCGTCGGCTCGGCGCGGCCGGTATCACGTTCTCGATAACGTATCCATACTGCGCGGGAGCAGCCAGTACTCCTTGACGCCTCGTGCCTTGGCCAACATGCAGTTGAGCTCGCTCATCGCCTCTGCCAACGGGACTATCACTCCAGTACGCGCAACACGTAGTCCATGATGAGTGCCCATCGATGACAAGTCCACACAGGGAGGCTCAGCGCGTAGCTCGTCCAACTCCGGCAGGTGACTCAGGATGGCTGGTGCTGCGATGTGCTCCACGTCATGCTCCAACTCGTCGCTAAGAGAGAAGCACTTCTCGAACGCATTGCGAGGAAGTTGCACGGGCCAGCCACCGCTGATGCATCCACTCGAGCTGTTGCAGCATGCGCTGCCGATGAGCCGCGCTCCGGAGCATACGATCCACGATATGTATCAGCTCATAGTGGTACCCGTCGACGAGGTTGGTGAACAACACCGACAGCATGCCAGCAAGCAAGAAGAGCCCTTGCTTGGCACGTCCCTCCTTGCCTCCGTCCGGTCCGGTCGAGGTCGATGGTTGTTCCAGTTCGGGGTTGTTTGGGAGCTCGGGCTGAAACCAAACTGAGCCTCCCAAATTCAGTTCGGACGAAAATGCCTCGAAAATCGCCCGATGAACCAGGGATCTCCGAACTACTCCGTAACTCACCAGATATTAACCCATCGAGCTACCGCAGCGTCCGTTCATGGAGAGAAGTGGATCTACGCGGTGAGAATCAGACTTGCCGCGCACGCCCCACAACCTCTCTAGAGAAGGTGCACCAGCAATTGGTGCATCGGCCGTCATAATCCAGCTGTCCAACAGATAGCACTTTCACTGTCTCCAACACCGAATGAGACCTAAGCCATGTCCACTGTCAACCTAATATGGTGTCGCCGCCCATCACATCTCATGAACGCGGCGACGAGATCATCAATGGAGACATCAAACGACACCAAACGGTTGCATGCGACACGTTGCCATCCACTGCATGTTACCCATTGATTGCATATCGGCCAATTCTAGGCATATTGAGACCGCAGTTTGGTGGCAGTTCGGACCGAACTCAGTTCGGTTCGGGCAGTTATTAGGACAGTTCAGTTGTTCGGTTCAGTCCGAACTGCGGTTCAGTTCGGTCCGAAATGTATTCGGCCGAACTCCCTGAATTCAGTTCGGTCCGAACCAAACTCCGCCGATTTGAGTTCGGCATTACAACCATGTTCGGTATAACACTGGTAACGTGATGATACGGCGACCAACCCCATCATCACATATATGAGACGATATACAAGGTAAAGTCCTTGCCGTCCGCTCGGTTGAGCGGTCGTCTCTTATCCGAGACGTCATGGGTTCGATTCCTAGCTAGTCGATGTATTTCGGCAATATCCGCCAGGCGTGTGCCGGGTTTACCTGGTTGATGCATTAGCCCTTTGGGGTTCGAATGGAGCAATAATGGTCTATGGTCTATGGGCCATGCCAGACCTACGACTGCAGTTGGCGCAACTTGTCATCAAGTGCTGGGGCGGCTTCGGCCGATGTCCCGCCGGGGCGAACTTTTTTCCGTCCCCGGGACAGGACTGGCACCGGTGAAACCCTTGCAGTGGGGCGAACCTTGTATTTTTTTACATTTAGTCGCTACTTTTATACGGGCGGGACAGGTAGCGCGCGTATCGAGATGTATTCGTACCCTCACCTGGTAGCGAGTAATCCTTTATATCGCCTTCTGCTGCTAGCTCATGTAAATAATAAATTCGGTAGCGAGTAATCCTCAATCCTTATTCGTTGATGTAGCGACTCGCGACGATCATTTCGTTCGTCCCCGCCACTGCCATAATCGTATATGCCTTTTTTTTTTCGCCCCCGGGACAGGACTGGCACCGCGGATCATTATCTCCATACTTTTCCCCCGCACTGTGTGTACCACGGGATTTTACCCCTTCACGGCACGGTGCGCGACTAGAACCTGCACGTCACACACCACCCCGCCCTGCCACGGCTTCACGCCTTCACCGTGCCACGCTGCCGGCCACACCGCGCACCAGCGGGGCGAGGATTCACTGAGCACGCACCGCTCCGACCAACGAGCGCCAATGGATCCCGAACACTTGGGCGATGAGGCGCGGCTGGCAGAGGCGGAGCCGCTGAGTTCGGGCGGCCCGGAGGGCAATCCGCATGCCGCGGGAGGGCCGTCGCTGGGCGACAGCGGCGTGCCGGAGGAGGACTTGCCCATCGGCAGCCCCACCACTCAGCCACCGAACTCACCGCCCAGAGGACTCAGCCCGCCTCCCAAATCTGCGCTGGGAAGTCCGCGTGCGGAGGCGGTGCGGGAGGGCGCCAGCAGCTCACGCCCGCCCGAACCCGCTGCTCGCGCCACCCCGCCCGCTACTACTGCTGCCGCAAATAAGACCGCGGCGGCATATACGGGCGGCAATACCCGTACTTCAACTGACCCTGGCGGTCACCATCACGCGCCGCGCTCTGGCCGGCGCTCGGGGCGCAGCTCCCGGCGAAGCTCGTCCAACAATCTGTTGGCCGGCCTCACGGAAAGCATACGCCGCAGCAGCATCAGCAGTGGCATTGCGAATATGGTGCGGCGCAGCAGCCGGAACTCCATGGCCGACCCCGACGGCGGTACCGGCTCCGAAAGGTGGGTTGTGCAATCGCGATGTACAATACGCCTGTCAAACGTACCCGTACTTATCGACCCTACCGGTCGTAATAATAACTACTTGCCGGCAGTTATTATTGCAGCGCATGCGCGCCGAGCAAAGCGGACAGGCCGCGCGCTTCCTACGCCGCCACCTGGCCCGCTCCCCTAAGGGCGCTTGATCAGTCTCAGCCTCACACATATGAATGTGGTCACTGCCATCCAGCTCACAGCACGCCATCACCTCCACCCTGGCAGCATGCGGCCGCCTCCAACGCCCAAAACCTAAGAAACCCTGTCACCCTGTCCCCCCCCCCGCCCTCAACTTCCGGGCAGCAATATACTCCAACTCCCCAGAATACCTGCGTGTCTATTCGCCAGCGGGGGGGGGGGGGGGGGGGGGGCGCCCTCCCACCCAGCGTGCCCCTCCACATCTGAGCCTTGCCCCTCTTTGTGGGTGGCAGAGAGATCTTTGGGCGGAAAGGCGGCGGCTGGTTCAGCGCGCGCCTGAACAAGGGGAGCGCGCCAGAGGAAAGCGGCGACATGCAGGACCTGGACGAGGAGGACGAGGACTACTTCGCGATGATGGCCAGCCTGGAGCGGCGGCAGGCCACGCACCCGCGCGCGCTGGCACTGGCCAGCGTGGGCCGCGCTTCGCGCCGAGTGCTCACCACCGAAGCGCGCGGCGCGGTACCCCCCCCCCCCCCCCCCCCCCCCCCCCCGCTCCGGGCTCCAAACCACCATCCTGACTACCCAGAGTTTTCATCACCCCATTGACCTCATGCCTCCAATCCCCCCCTGGTCAATGCGGATGGGGGTTGTACCGGTGGCTGGGTGCCCGGGGCAAGCTGCAGGGGTGTTGGGGGGGGGGGGGGGGCCTGCGGGAGGGGCTGGAAACTTGTATTGGGTGTGTCTCACCTTACATTTACATGTGTGTAATGGCTATACACGCGCTGTATGTAAATCGCCCACAAAACCAACGACATCCAAACACCATGTGGGACACCCTCTGCTGCATGCGTGTGCTGCTGCATCCGTGCATGCCAATCACGGACATACATTGACACGAGCTTGGGCTATTCCATGACGTCCCTTCAATACGGGGATCTTCATGGCGCCACCACCACCAAACGCCCTGACCTGAGCCACAGACCCTGTGGGTGCTGCAATGAATATGGACTGGCACTCAACGGCGGGTTCCGCCCTTTCCTGTTGATATATGAATGCGGTATCTTTCTCGGGTCAGGCTCCGGTATGCGCCGGTATACATGTCGCTATATGCATCTGTCAGTGACGTTCTCAGCAACACAAGCGTGGCGGGGGGCTGACGCAGTGTGGCCATGCCCCCCCCCCCCCCCCCCCCTCATTTGCAACGTGTGTGGCAATCAGGATGGCGGGCGCGGCAGCGACGAGCACGCCTGGCGGCCGCCCTCGCAAGCAGCCGGCGGCGACAACCAGCGCATGGTGTTCCTCAACGCACAGGACGACCTAGAGTTCCAGGAGGAGCTGAAGCACTTCGCGGGCAACAAGGTCAAGACGGCCAAGTACAACCCGGTCACCTTTGTGCCGCTCTTCCTCTTTGAGATGTTCTCACGTGCCGCCTACTTTTACTTCCTCTGCCAGGTCACCCCCCCTTCCTCCGGAAACCTTCCTCCTTGTTGATTGATGAGGGTGCTGGGGTCACCCGTGCATTCGTGATTGGGTATTGTGCGAATGCCAGAGGCAGATGTTTGTGTTTAAATTATATAAATGCTGAAAGTTCACATGTTGCCATTCAAAACACACCTCATATCATAGTATCTTTCGTCACATACGGACAGCGGTAGCCCCGCAAACAGGACACCGTCGCTCGGTGTCAGGGGGGGCTTCTGGATCGCTACCGAGCTAGTGTCAGCGTGTTGTTACCTGCTTGGTTGCTGCCGGTGAGGAACGCAAGGGGTTGCAGAGGGCTGCTGCAGCGAAGTCGCCTGCAGGCGTTCGGCGTCAAGGCTTGGACAGGCGCCTGAACCCTTGACGCGCCGGCCGTGTGCAGGCCGCCCTGTCCTGGTGGGACGTTGTCTCCCCGCTGGGCGGCACCGGCGCCACGGCGGCGCTCGTGTTTGTGCTGGGCGTGTCGGGCGTGAAGGCGATCGCGGAGGATGTGAAGCGGCACAGCGAGGACCGCAAGATCAACACTGCCGTCACGCACGTGCTCAACCCTGATGGTGCGGCCTGCATGCCGACTCATCGGAAGGCATTTGGCGCGGGGGGGGGGGGGGGGGGGGGGGATGGCATGGATCCAGAGAGTCTGGCAATCAACCCACTGACACAGCTGTCTTTGCTGCAGGCAACCTGAGCGACGTGCGATGGGAGGACGTCAAGGTGGGCGACATTGTGAAGGTGGAGGACAACGAGCTCATCCCTGCTGATCTACTCTGCCTCAACGTGGCGTTGCCAGATGGCGTGTGCTTCATCAAGACCACCAACCTGGACGGCGAATCCAACTTGAAGATCCGCAGGTGCCTCCCTCCCTCTCCCTCCCTTTCTCCCTCTCTCTCTCTCCCTCTCCTCCCCCATGCCCCTCACCCCCGGTTCTTCCCTCGCCTTTCCATCACCACACCTTAAGCCCCCCCCCTCCCCGCCCCCCGGCCTGCCCCCCTTGACCACCCAGGCCCGTCCAGATGAGCACTGGCCAGGCCAGCGACACAGCAAGCCTGCTCAGAATCAAGGGTGTCCTGGAGTGCCAGAAGCCAAACGCCGACCTGCACTCCTTCCGAGTATGCAACGCCAACTCCTCCTGCAAATCCCACTGTCCATGTCCTGGCTTCCTGGATGGCTGACGTAACGTTGTGCCCTGCCTGACTGCAGGGCTGCTTCTCCTACTCTCCGGAGGACGACCCCACCTCCTCCAACAGCTTCCCCGTCACCATGAACGAGGTGCTGCTGCGCGGCTGCATGCTGAAGAACTCGGGCTCTGTGTACGGCATGGTCATCTACACCGGTGACGAAACCCGTATCCAGCAGAACGCCGCCAAGATCCCCTTCAAGGTGCGGCAGTTGGCCAGGCACAATATGGGCATGCTGACCGTTTGCCATGCTCCGCTGCTACTGCCCAAGAGGCATAAGACCATGCACTGAGTTGCGGCAATGCCTGCAGGTGGGAGCATACGACACATTCATGAACTTGCAGATCGCCATCCTGATGGTGGTGCAGGCGGCACTGTGTGTGTTTGGCGCCGCGATGGCCACCACCTGGCGCGACAACGACGGCGTGCAGCGCTACTACATTGGCGCGGACCAGGACATCCAGGGCAACTATGAGAACTCGGTCGTGTTTGGCATCGTGTCGCTGCTCACGTACTGGATCATCCTCTCGTACATGGTGCCCATCAGCCTGTTCGTGACGATGGAGATCGTGAAGTTCTGGCAGGGTTTCATGTTCATCAACATGGACCCGTACATGGTGGACCCGGAGACCACGGAGGGCGCGCGCTGCCGCAACTCAAACCTGATGGAAGATCTGGGAAAGGTGGGGCTTTCTTCCCCCCCCCCCACACAGACACGCAATCGTTTATGCCTAGACTCAACAGACATCTGGTACATCTGGTACATGTTTTGCCGACACACCCCTGCGCTTGCAGATCGAGTATGTGTTTAGTGACAAAACCGGGACTCTCACCACCAACGAGATGCGGCTGCGCTCCATCGCGGTGAAGACCCACATCTACGGGAAGCCCACATTCAAGCTAGAGGAGCATCTCAGTGAGCCGTGGGAAAAGGTGCTGTTGCGGCGCGGCGGCCTTGCTTTGCCTTGAGTTTGCCTCCCTGCATGTCCACCTACCTGCCAGCTCTGGAAATATCTAGAGGTCTGACATGCCATGCTCATGCAGTGCATGGAGCTGTTCGACAAAGACATGCTGGCGCCCGTGCGGTGGCTGCAGCGGCAGCAGATGTATGTGGAGCTGGTCAAGAAGGGCGGCAGCTCGCACCACGTGCTCAAGACGAGCGGCAGCCGTGACAGCATCAACTCGCTTAGCAACAGCCTCGCCAACTCCACAGAGAACAACACCCAGCAGTCGTGGCTAAAGGATGCCCAGGACGCCGTAAGCGCCCCCCCCCCCCCCCCCCCCCAACATCGCCGACTACCTGCCTGGCATGTCGTCCTCCCCGCTGACGTCCCCATGTCCTCCATTTCCCCCCTCCAGGCCAACGCCAACCAGGTGCAGGCCGCCATCCACCGCCTGGAGGCTGAAATCCTACACGCCAGCGAGGACGGCATCAGGGGCCTGCAGCTGGTGGACTTTTGGCTCAACATCTGCGTGTGCCATTCGCTGCTTGTGGAGAAGGGGCCGGACGGCGAAGTCATCTATCAGGTGCTCCTTCTCCCTTGCATGGTGGGCGCTGTGACCAATCCGGCTGTGCCTGGGGGAAGCTCGCTGACTCTGTTGGCCGTGCCTCACAGGGGCCCTCCCCCGATGAGGTTGCGCTGGTGGAGGCCGCCCGCCAGCTTGGCTTTGTATTTAAGCACCGCGACGTCCACAGCGTCTACCTTGACTTTCAGGTGCGCCGCCGCGTCCGGTACAATGTGCTGCCATGGTGGGTGCAATGCTGATGGGGGACGTCGCATTGACGAGGCGCGCTCCCCGCCGCCGGCGCAGGGTGTGCCGCTCCAGTTTGATCTGCTCAACGTGATCGAGTTTTCCAGCGAGCGCAAGCGCATGAGCGTGGTGGCGCGCTGCCCGGACGGCACCATCCGCCTGTTCTGCAAGGGCGCGGATGCCACCATCCTGGAGCGCCTTAGCATGGGGCAGGAGGCGGAGTACATGCAGGCCACGCAGCGCCACCTCCGCATGTTTGCGCAGCAGGGGCTGCGTACGCTGTGCCTCGGCACGCGCGTCATCCCCATGGGCGTGTACCGCGAGTGGGACATCCGCTTTCAGGCCGCCAGCAGCCTAATGGACGGGCGCGAGGAGCAGATGGCGCTGTTGCAGGACGAGGTGGAGACGGAGCTTGAGCTTGTGGGCGTGACTGCCATTGAAGACAAGCTTCAGGAGGGCGTCCCGGAGGCCATTGCCACCTTGCTGGACGGCGGCATCAAGGCACGCCCCCGACCCCTGCCTGCTTGCCGGAATCACCCATGCCTTTCCCCTGTCTGGTTCTGTGATGCATCAAGTCTCTAGGCATGTGGCAAATGATGGAGATAGATACGCGGCTGCGCGTGTGGTGCGCTTCACTGACAGTATCTCGACACGCCGGAACTCGCAGGTGTGGATGATCACCGGTGACAAGCAAGAGACAGCCATCAACATCGCCACTTCCTGCAAGCTGCTCAAGTCGCCGGACGACGCGCTGGTGTGCAACTCGGACAGCTACCTCGCGTGCCGGGGCCGTCTGAACGAGCTGCTGCTGAAGGTCAACCCCAGGCACGCGGTGTCTCACACCACCAGCGGCAAGGACCTGCGGTCCACCAGCCGCACCCTCAGCCGCGCCATCAGCGGCGGCGAAAAGGCTGCGATCAAGCGCACGCCATCCAGGCCGCCGCCCGGCGCCAAGACGCACGAGCTCGTGGTGGACGGCCACACGCTCAGCCATATCCTGGGCACCAACCTGGAGCCGCTGCTCGCGGAGCTGGGCACCTACTGCCGCAGCGTGGTGGTCTGCCGCGCCTCGCCCAGCCAGAAGGCGTGCATCGTCAGGCTGATGAAGGACCACGAGATGAAGCTGGCGGTGGGGAACGCCAAGGGCGTGGTTGCCTGGAAGCGCCGCTTTGAGAAGCAGGTGAGCGCCGGCCACTGTCCCACGCATACCCTTCCCACCACGGCTCGTGTCGCATTGCACTCATCGCAAGCAGCGGGCAACCCTCCGTGTAGCTTCTCACTTCTCCATGCCCATGGTTGCACTCGTGCGCTGACGCTGCGTTGCCTTCGCGCAGGTGTCCGCCAAGATGCTGAGCATCGGCGACGGCGCCAACGACGTGGCGATGATCCAGGCCGCGGATGTCGGCGTGGGCATCATGGGCAAGGAGGGTCGGCAGGCCGTCAACAACAGCGACTTTGCCTTCTCGCAGTTCCGCTTCCTGGTGCGCCTGCTGCTGGTTCACGGCCAGCTGAGCGACTACCGGCTGTCCAACCTCATCGTCTACTCGTTCTACAAGAACATGTGCTTTGCGACGGTGCTGTTCAGCTTTCAGGTAATCTCCCCCCCCCCCCCCGCCCCCCCAATCCCCTCCCAGCCTTCCCAACCGTTCATTCTGTTTATTGCTCAGCTCCACATCCTTCTCCTGCGATATACATACAGCCTGCACAGGACAGTGTATCCCACCGTTTCATGCCTGCCTTTGCTTCAACTTGCCTTCCCGCTGTGATCTCAAAATACCATAGCAAGAGAGAGAGAGAGAGGGAGAGCCCGCGAGGAACTTTACATGGAGCTGTAGGTGGTTTAGAGGGCATCACCGCGTCCCAGTTTGGGGAGCAGCTACGTTTGGTGTCATTTGTTTTACATCCCAAAGGTTTGCCACACCCAGTCGTCTGCTGAGCCCCGCCCTGCTGCGCCGCGTTTCCGCCTTTGCAGTTTTTCTGTGGCTTCAGCGGGCAGACGCTGGTGGACGACATCTCGGCGGCGGCCTTCAACGTGCTGTTCACCTCGCTGCCCATCATGGTGTTTTCGGTGCTGGACCGCCAGGTGGGCGACATCAGCTACATGGCCTACCCGGAGACGTACAACAAGCAGTCCTTCCTGGGCACGCTCAGCTTCTGGCGGCGCGGCATCCTGCACGGCGTACTGGACGGAGCCCTCACGTTTGCCATCCCGTACCTGGCCATCAACCCCACTGACGCCGCCTCTGTCGCGGGCCTCTACTGCCTCGGCAAGACGTGCTTCCTGGCGATGCTGGGCACCGTGACGCTGGAGATCATGATGATCAACAAGTACTGGACCTGGCCGATGGCCATCATCGTCGCCGCCTCGTACCTGCTGGCATACGCCTTTGTGCTGGGCTACCCGATGGTGATGGAGTTCATGCAGTGGCCGGACCCCGCGCAGATGGGCGTCGCGACCGCCATCATGTCGCGCCCCTCGCTCTACCTCACCGTCCTCGCCGTCAACTTCTCCACGCTGGGATTCCGCCTCTTTGTGCTGTGGTACAAGGCGCTCTTGTCGCCCAGCGACATGGACATCCTCGCGGCGCGCGAGAAGCTGGCCAAGCCCTGGGCGGAGGTGGGCTGGCAGACACGCTCGCGCATGGCGGGGCTGGGCATCTTCTTTGAGGACAGCGCGGGGCAGGGCGGCGGAGAGCGCGCTGCCGGCAGCTCGGGGGCCGCCGCCCCGGCGACCAGAGAGGGTTTCGTGCCGCCGAAGCCGTCGCGTTTCTTGGAGACGGAGGCCTCCGCATCACCCGCGTGATTGGTAACGCCCGCTTAAACCCTCCTCCGGGGAGCAGGGAAAGGGCAGCTACACTGCGGAAGGGGGCGCTACAACGCCGGCGGTCCTTGTTATGGACCGGAACGGCGCTGCGGCAGCTGTGCAAAGCAGCTGTTGACTAAATCCGTAGCAGCGATCCAGAGCGTGTCCTGAAACTGGCGCGTTTTTATTCCTTCGTCAGCCAAATCACAGTCTGTAATTCATGTTATTTCATTTATCCGGCAGTCATTCCGGCGGAGCAATACCATGTGAGACGGTCGTGCGGTGCTGTGTGATAGGCGTTGCAGGAGGTCTGCACGTGCAGTTGCTCAGCAGTCGATTCACAGGGGCCATCTCTCTTCAGGTTCCCTGAGGCGTCCGCCATTCGCTCGCCACAGCCCCCATGATGAAGGCCAGTATGTAGCCTTTATGAACCGGCCCTGGCGAGGGGAGAAATATTTCCACACACCACCTGATACGGGTAGAGCGGCCACTTGGCACCGAGAGCGAGTCTGATTTGGTGAGGGGCAGCATTTGGGCAGCATTGTCCGCTATCCATTACAGGGGGAGATTCGATGCTCCGCCCAACAGTGGCATCGATGCAGTTGAGAAACAGTTCATGTTGCCCAATGGCAACTTGGATGCTATGACAGCACCGGGGGCAGAAGCCTTGGCGCGCGACTTGCATCCACATGTGGTAGGATTGGCCGGCGGGCCTACTTGTTTGGGTTCTCCTTTGGATGTGTCACCTGGTCCAATGTGGCGGCCAGTTGCGGATACCATCCGTAGAAGATGTGCGGGAGCGGCGCAACTGGTGCAGCCTCGTCACTTGGCACCGGGACGCTGGCGGCTGGGGTGGGCTGGCTGCTCTTGTTCTCGGTGCACCACTCGCCCCCGCATGCCCTGATGCATGCCGCCGCCCCGCTGTTGCACCACACACCTCCCTGCACGGTCCCGTCGCAGCCCAGCCAGCTGCAGTACGGCTCCACCTCGCCAGTCGCAGGCGGTGGAGCGGCATGGGTGGGCGCTGGAGTCCCGAGGCACCATGTGCCTGCGCAGGACACGGTGCACTGGCGCAGCCCCTTGTTGCAGAATACTCCGCCGTTGACAGTCCCATCGCAGGCTGTGGACATGGTGCAGTAGCCCGGGATCTGGTCAATGGCGTCAAGCTCGTCGTCGCTCTCGCCAGTGCTGCTGGTCCCCTCATCGTCGATCTGGAAAGACGATCCAAGGCTCGGCAGCATGCTATCGGAATCTGAAGATAGGTCATTGGCCTCATCAGATACGATGACCTCGACTGAAGGTTCCTCCGACGAAGGCACCGACGCGGGAACATCACACCACGTGCCTCCACACGTTCCCGCACACTGGTTCATGGATGCGCTGCACCAGCGGTCGCTCTGCTGCAGCCCGCCGCAAGACTGCCAGGCACAGTACCCCGCTACAGCACACCAGTTGCCGCGGCACTTGCTCTCGCAGTTGTCACGGGTCTGGCCGCACCACGCTGAGCCTCCAGGCCTCCCGTCGCAGGTGTCAGCCCAGGAGCAGTACCCATAGGTAGGCGGCACACTCTGCTGAGGGAGCTTAGCCATGCCGCCATCTTCTGACATGGAGGGAACCTTCTGCAACTTTCGGCGTGTGTCGACGACCTCATTG
Source organism: Tetraselmis striata (assembly GCA_006384855.1). Lineage (NCBI taxonomy): Eukaryota > Viridiplantae > Chlorophyta > Chlorodendrophyceae > Chlorodendrales > Chlorodendraceae > Tetraselmis > Tetraselmis striata. Next base: position 9,939 of record VCJN01003490.1, on the reverse strand, counting down.
GCGGAGTCAGCGGCACCAGCTTTTGCGGTAGCGCCCGTTGCGCCTGCTTCAGGTAGGAGTATAGGCAACAGCTCAGTGTCTCAATCAAATATCAGAATATGCATGCATCTTAACTGTCACAGACTGAAGCGTACGCCCGCGGAGTGAAGTATCCAAGGATGTATAGGCCTGCGACACCCACATCTCTGCTGCATGCATGATATAATGAATTGAATCAAATTGTGAATTGAATAGCTGCAGGTGTTAAGTTATTTACTGTAGGGGGTCGCTAAATCGTACATTCTGAGTGTCTGGCACAGTGGCGCACGCCGGGTTGGGGCCGGGAGGGGGGGGGGAGGGAGGGGGGTCTCACGACCACAAATAATTGGATTGTTCTGGTAATTATCAATGGCAACCTCCCTTCGGCACGAGGTAGCCAATACCCGGTGGTGATCACTGTGAACACACAATAATGACGCGGCCGTGAGTGCACCCGCCACCGCAGGGCTTGCTGAACTTATAGCTGCATATAGTTAGCCCCGACGATGTCAGATACGCTGGATACTGCGGACAGCGACCTAAACGACACAATTGTTCGAGGGCAAAACACTGTCGGTCGTAGCCGATTCACATATCAGTCTGAAAAGCATGGTGGTAACTTTGTTCGAGGAACGCCACGACGATATCTACACTGTTATGCTGTGCCGACTTTCGATGCCCGAAACATAGCGGGCAGGTATGAGATACGCGCGTGCTGGATTATCATGGCGCAAATGTTTATTGAGTGTTGTCGAGCAAAGATGATCGCCGACGAGGTCAACATCTTGCTCTCTCTCCCTCCCTCTCTCTCTCTATATCTGGAGCCGGGGACATGGCTGTAGCTTTGTCTATATCGTTGACTGCTTCGTCGCCACCGCCGCGACGTACGACTTGGTTGTAAACGACGAGTCGCTCTGTCAATAACCTCCGGGTTGGTTCTGGCAGACTACGACGACATGCCAATACATGATGACGGAATACCCCAGCACTGTGAACCACCACCTGATGGAATTATTTAGTTCCGTTAGGGTAGTGCTTCGGACTTCCCGCCAGGTGGATAGGCGACTGTGCTGGTTGGCGGGCATCGAAGATTGATGCCCAGCGCGCCTACCTGCGCTCTCCGCGAGGCCGCAGGCTGCAGTAATCACAAGGACGCTCACTAGTGCTCCGAGGCACAGACGTGCTGGGCTCGACATGATAAAAGATCCCAGGCAAGAATCAACAGTGCGGTAGCCAGCCGTTCGAGCTGTTGGTTGTTGCTTTGGTCGGAGTTCTGGTCGATTTAGTCGTAGGACGCTGGTGTGTGTGGGGGGGTGTGCAGGGTGTGTAGGGTATATATGTGTGGAGTTCTGCACAGTCTGCTGATACTCAGAAGCCGATAACTGCACGACACAGGACGCGAGGACGATACAAAAGACTTCGACACTGGAATGATATGCCTGACTGCCTGCAGGTTCTCTAGTGTGTCGTTGTATATATCGTTCGTGCACAGCGGAAACCTGCGGTATGCTGTATGCGTTTCTGCTAATCCTTATTATTACACCAGAATTACGTAGCGACGGTGATGGAGTTTTACGGAATCTTCGAACAGCCGCAACGCTCGGTGATGAATTGGAAATGCTGCAGCCAGCAACATACCGGTACCAGTACCGGCGGTACTCGCCGTACGTCAAGCCATGTATACAAGGATTATCACTGACCTTGAAATAGGCAGCAAGTACATCGGGGTAAGGGTGGATTATGAATAGGTGGTATAGGTCGGGCCAGCGCGCTCTACAGCTCTGCTATTCCTCAAGCGTGCTCTACAGGCGAGAGGCAAAGTAAATCGACTATCGTTAATGAGCACCAATATTGACTACTACCTGTACCACATTAATTCATCGTCGTTTAGCCGCCGCGTCAAAAAATAAACAGCACGGGATTGTTAAAGCGCCGGTTCGCAAATATATGTGTCTCCAATCCCACTATCGGTAGTAGTTTGGCTTTTCATGTAGTGACCCTGTCACCCCTGCTGTCACTGCGCTACGGCCGACCGCCGACCGCCGGCGACTGGGCTATCTTGATTCTGCTTTTGTAGCGTATACGGCGGCTTGTGCAAAGTAATGACGACACGCGGCGAACGGCAGGCCGTAGTGCGCCAAGTGAGTATTTAGTAGTTGTATGGCGACGCGAGCGGCGCCTCGCGAGGCCGGAAAAGGCAGTGACGGGGGGCTCGCTGCGGGCTGCCGACGTATCATCCTGCCAAAGCCGTCGTGCTGTGTGCAGGTAGTGTGATAACTGCGGGCTGTTTCGATTGCCGGCGGTTGTGCGCAGGACGGTGCGCGGACATGACGGCGGCGGCGGCGAATGGCAGATGAAGCAGCATTGAGGCATTGGCATTGAGACATGGCATTGATGAGAGTGCCATGTTGAATCCCCTCCCCCTCCCCCCCCCCCCCCCCCCCCCCGCCGCCCCGGCGGAACAAAGGTGGGTGGCTGGCGATGCACGGCCATCACGCTGCTGCAGGGGCAATTTGCTACTACAACCACGACTATCTGCGGAACGTGAAACCCGAGCTGCGGTGCGTAGCTGCATGCTGCCTATCGATCGCAATAACGGCATGTTAAGGGTGTGGGATGCAGCACCCCGAGGAGGGGGCGACCGGGCCTACTTCTCGTCTGCCAAGCCGTCGGCGACGTCCGGACGAATTCCAGTTATTCCATCAACTCGCAGCTAGGAATAACTTGCACCCAGCTCGGCGGGGATAAGTACGATGATACCATGCCGAACCCCGTGCCGATCCGATCCGAGTGCAGTATCTCATAGTACCAGGAGCTATGTCACTTTCCGGTCCGAATAGCGAAGCATACTCGCCGCGAGCCAGTATGCAGCAGTCCTGTCCAGGGGCGAAAAAATGCAGCAATCATAGCGCTGTGGTCGCGCTCTTCTAGCCACGGGCGCAGTGTAGCAGCGGTGCTACACCCTGTAGGGATTACCGCATCTACCCGTATCTATACAATTATATAATACATAGTGTTAGCAGTAGTACTATATTGGCGGGTACTACGACTATGATGGAACTCATGGAAGTGGCTACCACCGGGGGTTACCCCTGCTGTAGAAGGCGATTATATCAGAAAATCACCAGAGAAGGACAATCGGAAAGGTCCTCTACAGCAACTGCGCGGTTACCCCTGCTACTACTAATCCTTACTGCTGCTAAGTCTAACCCTTACTACTACGATGAGCGCGACGACCGTTTTTGTTCGAACTCCCTGCGCTAATTATTAGTGTTACTTGAATACAAATAAGCAGCATATGTAAAATAAGGCAGAATACTATGATCAATAAAGAATATCATCGCGCTACAACTGCTTGCGCTGGGTTGTGATACACCTATACACGAAAGCCGGCGCAGAGGCTTCGAGTCGCATTTTGATATTTACGCCTCGAATGGATCTCTCGCACACAGCCGCCAGAGCAGCAGCACTCGATGGCGGTCGAGCTACCCAAACTCGCACGTATCGGCACAGCCTCTCTCATCATGTTCATAGTTCATACCTTCCACCCACACGGCCAGGCGCATCTGCACCGGACGAAAAATCCCCATTCGCCGTATGTGGCTGGATCATGTCCAGAGCCCTTCATGACTGCTAAGGGCGCAGGCGACCTCCATCTACCCCGCTTCATCCCAATCTGGGCGGAGCCCGGCCCCTTTCACCGCTGGCCGCTTTCCACCGCATGAAAGCTACTCTGATGCTCTATGGCACCGGGACAGCATTGTGTGCATTATTTTGCAGTAGCGATTACTTTTGTGTCATTTTGCCTCACACCGCACTTGCACACCTGTTCTATACCCATGATGTTCTTCGAATTTCTGTAGGCCAGGACACACGGACGCAACTGAATGTACTGTTACATGCGGCGGATACCGACGATATTGCGACTGAGACTGCCACTAGCCTTGGAAAAGCCTCCCTGATGCCATTCGGCACCCTGTGTTGCTTTTGACAATGACTGCACATACGCGAGATAACAGCAGTTTCGAAGATGACCAATGCAGGTCATCCCCTGTGTTGTCATATGGGCGTTGTTTCGCGAGCTTTGGCGCCTCTTATCGCTGTGCGGAGCATTTCGTGAGAATCACAATGGATCTCGGCGTGGAGTTTGCCAAGAGGGTGTGATGGAGCATATAAATATTGCCGAGTCTGCGATTCTGTGGGGACTGTCAGCAGGTTGTCGCCGAGCCGCTTCCTGCCTGTGGTGCTGCCCCTGCGGAGCGCGCAGGCCCGCGGGGACGGATTGGCAGGCTGGTCGCAGGGTTTGCGTCAAGCGGCTGCGGGGGCGCAGTCCCCAGTTGACCGGCCACCCAGGTGGCAACGCGCTCCATAACGGCGCACGACTCGGGCAGGTAGGGGTACATGAGCTGGTAGGTGTGGAACAGATCATGCACGATGTCCTCCGTGACGGCCACGCCGGATGCGGCCGCGACGTCACACAGCGCCACCGTGTCGCCATACAGCAGCTCGTTGCTGGAGGCACTCACCAGCATCGGCGGTAGGCCCGCAAAACGCCCGAACAGCGGCGAAACCGAGGGGCATGCTGGCCCACGCAAGTGGCCCACCAGCGCCAGGTCGCGCCCCACGCGCAGCATGCCGGGCGCCAGCACCACGTCACTGTCCACGTTGGCCTCGATAGCGGGCCCGCTCACGGTGAGGTCCACCCAGGGGGAGAACAGCACCGCCGCCACGGGCATCCCCGGCACCGGCGAGGCGGCGGCCAAAGCGGCACCGCTGCGGTCCGCAGCCGCGCAGGGACGGCGGCTCGCGGCTGCCTCCGCGGCCAGGCGCTGCATCGCCAGCAGCGCCAGACCGCCGCCAGCGCTGTCGCCGACCACCACGCTCCGCATCCCACGCGAGGCCAGCAGCCGCGCGGCCTCGGCGACGTCGGTGACGGACGCAGACGCCAGCCCATGCTCCGGCGGGCGGCGGTACTGGCAGAACAGCACGGGCAGCCCCGTGGCCGCCGACAGAAAGTAGCAGTAGCTGCGAAATCCGAAAAAGTCGCCGCTGACGAATCCACCGCCGTGCACGTAGAGGATAGCTGCCGTGGCCTTGTGGGGGGCCGCCGCCGCCGCACGGCTCCAGACCCACACGCCGTCGCTGGCAAGGCCTGCTTCCTCAGACACCGCGATGTCCACGGCGTGGTCCGCCCACACGTGGCGGGTAGCCACCCCGAGGAAGGGTGCGCGTAGAGAGGCGAGGCTGGGCGCCTCTCCTGATGCCTCGTCCTCCCATGCCGCCACCGAGGCCGCCAGGCCCGCCTGCCCCAGCCGGAACACCGCCGCCAGCGCGGCTGCCTCAGCCGACAGCCCGCCAGGCACTGCCTGAGGCTTCGCGAGCGCGGCCGCCAGGCGGAGGCCGCCCAGGAAGGCTCCCGCCAGCGCTGCACCTGCCAGCTCCCCCGGCGGCGGCGCGCCCCCATGCTGGTCAAAGCTCAGCTCGTATGTGTACTCCGCCGGGCGGCGGATTAGCGGCATGCGCAGCGGGCCCAGCGGCAGTGTGGGCGCCCGCCAGCGGCTGCGCGCCGGCAGCAGCGCCGGCGGCAGCACCTCGCCGGCGGCCAGCGCCGCGGCAAAGGCGGCCAGGCTGCGGGCGGCGCGGTTGCGGCTGCGCCCGGGCAGGCCACCCTCTATCGATGGGGGGTCCGCCCCCTCATCCCGGAGCCGCACGCCTAGCTCCACTACAACCTGTCGCAGGTCCTGCAGTGCAGCTGGCGACATGGCCAGCCGCAGCTGGGACAGCGGCGCCAGCAGCGCCTCCTGCAAGCTGGGCAGCCGCGCCTGGCAGCCTACCGCGCGCTGAGGGCGGCTGCCCGGCAGTGATAGCAGCGGCGATTGTGGACTGCTAACTCGCGCCCCGCTGCCTTGGCTGGCTGGCCGGGCGAACGGACACTGGCGCGGTACACCCATCGCTGCCGGAAGACCGCCTACGAATAGGGAGGGGAAGATTCGGGCTGAGAGGCTCAGCCAGAGGGCGCATACAAACCACAGAGCATAATCCATCCTTCCACGGTGAAGCCAGAGAGAAAGCGCCAATAGGGAAACAATGGAGAGCGGGAAGACGCTGCGCGGCCGTATCGAGAAGGCGGGAACGCTGAAGAACGACAGGCGGAGGCGGCCGTGGGGGTTCGGGGGCAGCCACAGCTGGCTGAAGCCCGAGCACTAGTGCAGCGACGAATATATCGAGCCGTACTGAAAACAGTTTTTCAAGCCGGTAAGCACAGTTTGAGCAATATTATTTTCAAAACTCGTGGTACCGCCCGAAGAGATACACGATTGGTACAGGGTAGCAGTCCCAACAGTTCGCACCACCTCCGTCGTGCTCGTCGCGAGCGTTGGCCAGCCATACATGAGGGCGGCGAGGACCGACAGTGAGCGAGAGCGGGCGTGCAGGGGCAGTGACCCTGCTATCGGGTGCTGAGACGCTTACACCCCGGTGGAGGCGCTTTGGAGAGGTTCGGACGGGGGAGAGCGCTCGTCGCCAGGTAGGGTTTCCCGGCGGCCGCGCTGATCGGCAGCCGCCTGGTGCAGCCATATTTTAAGCGGGGATCTGGCCCGTTGGCCCGGGGGGGCGGGCGGGGCGGGCGGGCGGTCACCCACCTGATGGCACCCTGCTCGACATCGGGGCCGTCGCTCGGGCGACGACGACGCCCTTCGACTGTGTGAAGGCCTACCCGACGTGGTATGAGATTATAAGGGCCTGCAGGGTGATGGCCTTGAAGGGCAGGATAGCAGGGAGGCGCGCGTTCGCCGGCTTCGACTGCACTGGCCGGACGATGGCGCGCTTGGCCGCCGTGTCGCTGCTGCTATCGGCGGATCGCGCGCCAGCGCGCAGCCGCCCGAGTGCGGGGAGCGCAGCGGATGGCGGGCGTTGACGGCTGCCAGCTACGCTGGTCATCATCACCGTCATCGGCGCGTACGGCGCGCTGCGGCGGGGCCAATATTCCCGCGCGCGGCCGCTTTAGTTCGTTTCGCGCGCGCAAATACGAGTAAAACATTCCTGTACCGGTTGTAAAATCAGGTCGGAAAGGTCTACCCTGTACAGGGTAATAGTGACCGGTAATAGTGAACAGGGTAATCATCAATCCCTGTATCTTTATATTTCGCCGCCGACGTGGGAGCTTTGGTGACACTGGCGGCGAAATGATGTTTTGGGAAGGGGCGGCACGGCCGCTCTCCGCTCTCGCGCGCGCTCCGCTTAGCATGCAGCGTTTTGAATAATTTAACTAATTATTCCACGCCTACCGCGATCGCTACTGCGACAGTTGAGCCAGTTGACGAAGCATTGCCCCCCAACGGGCAACAACCGCAAGAGCGACTGAAGGGGTAGGTCAATCGACACTAGGTCAGGGTGTATTGGGCTGCGGGGGTCATAGGAACGCCGGCTTCCCATAAATAGTTAGGGGGTTCGCAAGATCCGGCCCAGTTCCGGCTTTGTATTTGCAGAGATATCGACAAGACTAATTCCGTCCCGCCTCTACCAACTCTTGCACTCATCACCCCTGACCCACAATATCATGGCTCCCATCCCGAGTCGCCCGGAAGGGGCTTGAGGAGGGGGGGGGGGGGGGCTCACCTTGGAACCCTAGCAACGCTGTTGGCCGAGCTGCGTCGTGTGGGAAAGGACGGACACTCCGCGATTGATTGGCTCCGCCGCATGGTAAGCGTTGCCCAAGTGCACAAGGACCATGGGCAACCAAGAAGGGCGACGGCAGCAAAGCTGACTATGTTGGCACGCCGCCTCGTGGGCCGAGAGCAACCAGTAGAGATGAACTTAGCTGACCAAACTCGTTGTGCTAAATTGCACGACAGCCTTTTGGTGCGTGTTTCGGGAAACGGCCTTCCGCCTGCATTGTGCGTCGCACCGCAGAAGGATGGCAAGCGTCGCCCTCACACACTGGTTGGTAACGCACCGCACTGCGGCAACCACACGTCACACGGTCTACAGATTTTGGCAAGGGACGAGCACGGACGGACAATCGCCCGTACGGTGGCGATTTGACGCATTTGTAGGTGCCTTGACACCGGAGCTGCACTTGGAGGTCGATTGTCCGGACGAGGTGGTGCGGTGTGAGTGTTGTGCTTGCGGCGCTGTCAAGCTGGGACTCAGATCCTCGACAACTATGTGCTCATGGGCGACCAATATGTGCACGTGTGTTCACTGTGCTACGACACCCGCATGGAGTGGGCCTTCTACTCGGCCGGGAGTTGAACGACGACCATGCACCGGCGATGCCTAGTTCCGTTTTGCGTATATACCGGTGCACGAGTCCTATCCGAGGCACATGCCGACACCCCCGGGAGGAGCGTCGACTTCCACGGTTGGATATTGTTGTTCAATTGCAATTTCGGTTGGACAACGTGGGGAACCGCCAGCTCGCGAGCCGACCCCCGGCGGCAACTCGGTGCAACGTGAGCGAGCTATCCCGGCAGCAATGAAGGAGCTGATACAAGGGATCTCCACCCGCATGGAGGGCGTCGAGCAGTCACCGGCGGGCCTCAAGCGACCCGCACCCGCAGCGGGGGGTACCCATCTATGCGCGCCGACCATCCACATGCTCCACTGCCGTCTCGACGCGACCTGCTCCGGGACGTCAAATGACGTCCGTCACAGACCTCACCCAAGGTGCGCCAGCCTCCCGGCTGTCGCTCGACGAGCGTAGTTCCGCGGACGAGCCACTTGCGGACCATTTGGAATTTATCTGTGCGAAGGCCAATACCGATCCGGCGGGCCGCCCCGTGCCATTGACATGGTGTTACTTGCACATTGGTTATCGGATGGAAGTCGATTATACCTACGGCACGCGGCCAAGGTGAGAAGGGTCCGGCCTTCCTAGAGCGGATGGGCTTCGAACGCATGCACGTGACTAGTCACCGTCACCAGCTCGAGACATACTGGTGCAACCTGCTAGCGTATCAAGCTCGGCTCATCGGCGTGCGCGACGGGGCGGGGCTCGACCCGTCGACCCAGCTAGGCGTGCACCGCTGCGGGGAAGTGGCGCGCGTCGTGGTTCGGCTGCGTTTGCTCTAAGGCGGCACAAAGGTGGCGCTCGAGGAGGGCCGAGCATGCCCGAGTCATGAGCTGTTGTGGGATACGATTTATCGTTATCTGTGCAACATACACGATCACGAATTTCATCAGCAAACCGACGCCACTCTCGATCTAGAGGGCATGTTTTTGTAGTATGCAGTCGAGCATCAGCTACACATGTTTGATGCATCACGCGTGGCGCCAGATTTCCACGACAACCTCCAGGAGGAGCGCAACTACCTGTTCGCATGGCGCAACATCAACGCGTTGTGGATCGAGCCGGTCGGGCCGATCGTTGCAGAGGGCGGTGGCGGCCAAGGCGGAGGAGCCGGTGGCGGCGGGAGGGGAGGATGCCGGTCCGCTGCAACCTGCCCGCAAGCCTTGCTTTTTTTGTGGGGCTCCAAACAACAAAACGAACGCAAGCACCCCGCTAATGTGCCCTCACCAGGCCGTGCCTTTGTTGTGGGGCCAAGCACACCCGTGCAAGTGGCCTTAAGACCGTTTGTGTGTCGCCCCCCCTGCCGGGCTTCCCGAGGGCGACGCCGATCGAGGAATGACGGGGAGGGGGCTCTCCGGCGAGCCCCCCATGTGTCAGCTTTGATGTTAGTTATCGCCGATTGCGTCGACGAGGGGAAGCGCTACCGCTTCCGCTTCACTATAGCGGTCCCGGCTGCGACCAAATTGAAATTGAAATTTGAATTACAACATGTTGACTTGTTGTTCTCCGCTATTCAAGCCGAGTTGCTTTTAGGACCCGCTTTATCCAACCGTTGTGGGAACCCTCGGGATTACAGATGCAGCTTCCGGCCTTCCTCATCATGTTCGCCCGCGCCCCTCCTTCTTCCACGC